>JAMKCH010037728.1:0-13422 GCA_023653785.1 Ophioderma brevispina | reverse complement strand
ATGGGGAAAAAGGGTCACTTTTTGCTGAAGTGTTTCGTAAAAAGGACCAATTGTAGGGACCTTTACAAGAATAAGTCAATTTTTGATGAGGAAGATTTCAAAGTCCAAAAAGAAAAAAAAAAAAACAAATGGGACCATTTGGGGGATTCTCGATCTTGACTCCGGTATATTCAAGCTTGTTCAATCCAAGTCCTCATTATCCTCCGGTCAGTTGGAGTAAAGCCATCATTGCGATAGTTCCTCTAGAGCAAAGGGTCTTCGGTCTAATCTCAGTGGGACCACTTGCTGGAATTAATTCGAGAACTCAATTTGGGATTTAATTGCTATAAACAGATATTGATTAAAACCTGAATACCACTCTTCCATGGTTCATTGAAAGGGAAAAGGAACCATGAAAGCTTGCACTGTTACCATTCGGTGTGTTTCGTATAGTGTGTTTGAATGTTGCATATGCGCTGTTTAAGCTGCGCCTCTAAATTGCATTGTCTCTGTTTAGTAATTATTAAGCTGTAAAGTCTCTAACAATTTGGCATACAGGCCACGATTTGAGGATTAAATAACTTCATTATTATGTTTATTCCTTGTACACGAGATAGCAATAAAATGTTTGCGAAACAATGTTGTGTTTTTATTCATGTTAATTGCAATCAATGTAAGTGTTTAATTAAATGAGGCCCCCTAGAGCAAATAAAAATGAAAAATGAAATATAATCAAAAAATGACAGCTCGGAACGAATCGGTGTATTCTAAGTGTGACAAACTCATTACCCATTGATTGAATTGGCAGTCCTTGGACGATATTAATAGTACATACACGAATTTTAATTTACAATGAAATTCAATTCAAACGTAATAAAACTAATACTGTATAAACTTTAAAAAACAAGCATTACGCTAGTCATACTAGTAAATATGAATTCTCTAGCTTATAATAAAACAATGAATAAACTACATTTATATGGCGGCTCACTACCAAGACACAGCGCTAACTAACTACATTTGACCTTCAACCCAAGGGTTGATAATTGTCATTTCATATTTTTATATACTTTAAACTGTTTACATTCACGTAACGATACGAGTAAAGGCCTCATGCGATATTTCCTCTAGAGCAAAGGGTCTTCGTTCTAATCTCATTGGGCCCATTGCTGGATGTAATTCGAGAACTCAATTTGGGATTAATTTTTATAACAGATTTGATTAAAAAACCGTGAAACCACTCTCTCCATGGTTCATTGTGAAATAGGGCAAAGGAACCATGAAGCTTGACTGTGTTTCCTTCGGTGTGTTTCGTATAGTGTGTTTGAATAGGGCGCTGTTTAAGCTGCTTCCTCTAAAATTGCATTTTCCTCTGGCCTAGTAGTTATTAAAGCTGTAAAGTCTCTACCAATTTGGCCTACAGGCCACGATTTGAGATAAATAACCTTCATTTTATTTTTTATTCCTTGTACACGAGATAGCAATAAAATGTTTGCGAAATGTTGTGTTTTATTCATGTAATTGCAATCAATGTAATGTTTAAATGAAGGCCAGACAAATTAAAATGAACAATAACTAAAATAACAAATGACGCCTCGTAACGAATCTGTGTTATTCTAAGTGTGACAAACTCATTACCCAGTGATTGAATTGGCATTCCTTGGACGATATTAATAGTACATACAGAATTTTATTAAAATGATCAATTCAAACTAAGAAAAATAATCGTATAAACCTTTAAAAGCATAGCATTTACGCTAGCATCCTAGGTACAATATGTATTCATACTTAATATAAAACAATGATAAAATACATTTATATGCGCTCTAAAAGAACACACACAGCGCCTAACTAACACCTTGACATTCAACACAATGTTACTAATTGTCCTTTTCCATATTTTTATATACCTTTACAAACTGTCTGTACCTTCAACTTATAACGATTCACGTCTAGAAAGTAAACATCGAGGCTTTACAAGAGTTGAAAAAAAAACACGCAATGTTTGTTGCCGTCTGATTTTCTTTTACCTAATGAGCTCCTTTCGGTCTGTTAACGTAATATCATCTATCAGGTTTGACCGCCGTCGTCCGAATAGCGATCCATCCTTATTTACCGAATTATGGTGAATGCCTTTATTCATCGTCAATATAATTTAAATTGAGGTTGGCTAAAATAATTGTGACGCGCTTTCTTGCTAAGTTTTTGCTTTCTACAGAGTTTTAACTTAAAACTTACAAAATAAAATTGAATTTGTATTTACTGCTATAACTGTTTTTGTCATTTTACATATAATGCTTAATTTGACGGATTTGTTCTGTTTTCTTTTAGTTCAAATGGATATTTTTGTCGATTTGTAACACCGGCTGGACACGTAACAGACGCAAATTTCATTCAACATGTTTGATAACACGTAAGTTAAAATTATTTAAAGTAAGGGCGATATAAATTCATAGTCGCCACTTGCATGCGTCATTGTACGATTCAATCCACCATAGCTTGAGCTCTTTTCATCAACAGTTTCTGTAAGAAACTAACTGCAAAATGTATAAATTATTACCCTGTCTCGTCGGCAAAACTGCACGTTTCTCGCAGATTTTCGTCCGTCGTTGTTTTGCCCCTAATGTTTACCCGATGAATATTGCTTGAAGTCATTTGTTATAATTGCAATCAAACCTATAATGTTTAAAAGCCATAGACAAACGGGGAAGGAAGAATGAAACGCAAATAACAACTCATTAGACATGATTGAATTTGCATGTTTCCTGTAAGATATTAGATCGTACATACTGATTTCAATTAAAATAACACTTCCGACGTTGGAAAACAATAATACATACGTTCTCACAGCAAGAATTACTGAACATAACTAAGCACTTATGAGTTACGGCTTAATTACGCCTGACCTTCAACCACATGGGGACTTTCATTTTTATATATTTTGATCCTTGCATTTAACTAACGATTATCGTTTTTGAAAGGTAACAATCAAGGCTCTTACAAGAGGTGAAAATGCACGCTATGTGTGTTGCCGTCTGATAACTTTTACCTACTAGCTAGGCTCATTCAGTTAATATAACTACATAGCCCCAGGAGCTAGAAGACATTTTTAACACATCTCAAGTACAAACGGGTTGAGTGATTAAATAATGTAGACAGACTGAACAGGAACCCCTGAAACGTATTCTTAAGTGTCCCACAATGGTGCCCATTAAGGAGAGGGGTCAAGAACAAAGTTTGAAAAGGGGTAAATTTTTAAATTGATCCCAATCATGTTGAAAACATACACGTCATTTGTCTACCGCCAGGTTCATGAAAGTATAGTTTAGGTACATCCTTGAACGGTAAAGTCTAAGAGTTATAGGCTAAAAACGGTAAAAACAATAAAAAGGGTCCAATTTCAGTTGCTCCGATGGATAGAAAATGGTGCAAATATTGGTGGAGCTCATATGATCAAACTAAGGAATAGTTTTGAGTGTCTCAATGCTTCTAAGAAAGTAGGGAAACAGGTCAGCCCCTTGAAATGCAATGACGTTTTGACATTATGTGCCCCTACATCGGTACTAAACATTTAGACAGTCAAAACTATTCCTTATCTTTATCCTATGAACTCCATCACAATTTGCACCATTTTTATTAAATCGGAGCAACTTAACAATTTGACCTTTTGTACAACTGAAATTGCCCCTCTTTATGATTTTGCTGTTTCTATCCTATAACTCTTAAACTTGTCCGTGTATATTTTACAAAGTATACTTTTTCCTGAATCCTTTTGGTTTAGACAAATACATGGTCATACTTTTTCCACATGATTGGATCAATTTAAAAATGACCCCTGTAACAAACTTTGTCTTGGCCCCCTCTCCCTTAAGGCACCTTTGCTGCACTTTAGAATCATGTTTCAGGGGTGCCTGTTCAGTCGTCAACATATTTCAATCACTCAAACCTTTTGTACATGAGATGTGTTACAATGTCTGTTAGCTCACGGGTTAACAGGTTTACCGCCGTCGTCTAGATGGCACATCGCATCCTTAACCGAATGAATGGTAAAGGCTTTTTATTCATCGTCGAGTACTTTTAAATTGCAGTTTGCTAATGATTATTCACAACCGTGTGGCATGCGCCTGCCTTGCAAATTTGCATTTTTATCAGAGTTTAAACTTCCGAACTTAAAAATTAATTTGTATATACTCTACTACTCCCGCAACTTCGTCATTTACATGGGACTGTTAGTGAATGCTTTTAATTTGAACAGATTTGTTCTATTTTCTGGAGCTTTGGGTTCACATGTCGACCTGCAAGCCTCCTGGACAACGTACACACAAACATTCAGTTCAACAGAATTGATACATGATATGGATATAATTCTGATTTTTTCATTATTCATATAAGTGATTTCGGTGTGAAAGAATCAGAAAGTGGTACCAAGCAAATTGCATTTAGTTTCTTATTTTTTTTTTTCTTATTCACCCTTGAAAAACCGTCCTGAAAATACTGAAATGTGAAAGAATCTTGGTTAAAATTAATTACACTAGAACTAAATAATATACTCCTTGGCAATTAAAGAATATCAAACAAAACTAGTTAATATAAATTTTGTGCTGACGTCTTTGCAACACAACCTGTTATTCCGTTCGATCAACTTCATTTTAAAGGATAAAGAGGCTGCCGAGCTATTGTGATCAAGTCACAAGTTCCAAATCTCCAAAGCAAACAAAATGGGAAAGTAAATTGAATATGACTTTCTCAGAAAACAATGGGAACGTATTGCCTGACAACATTTTGATGTAACAATGATGGTTAAATTACAGCTGGTTTCAATATAGATTAATCAACAGAATTTTGACAACTAATACATATATGCTTTTAATTCGGCCATATGAATAATGACCACTGTACGTTTTGTAATGATGAACCTGAAACCATACATCATTTATTTGTAAATTGTAAATGGTTTACACTATTTGGGAAAAACTCCAATTTGTTTTTTACAAAAGTTTGTTCTTTCCATACTTTAGTGCATACATAAATTATTTTAGGCCTATATCAAAATAATCGTACCGCTAAATCTGATTATTCTTATAACAAATTTGCTATTTATAAAAAAGAATGCCAACATTCATACCTCCTCCTTTTATCCCCCCTTCAAAAGAAATTGAGAATTACTTTAAACTTGAGAAATATATAGTCCTGAAAAATGTAGACCATCAACTTTACCAAGTACAATGGCAATATGGAGGATTTATTTATTTATAAAATGTATATGATCTGTAGCTTTGTGCTAGATCGTGTTTTTGCTTATGATACGGGCTTGTGGATCTTTGTTTTTTTTCTGATACTTTTATGTGTATTTAATAAAAAAAATAAGATATGAACTCATATTGCTACTGTAGACTCTTCATTGGTACGTTCAATACCTTAGTTTGAGCGATATGCAAGAAACTCTCTGGTCAAAATGGCTAAATGGTTTTGACTTTTCTAGGTTCGACCACCGAACTATGCATTTTCATACATTTTAAAGCATTTTTAGATGCACTGAAAGTAGTCCACCCAAGATTTCTGATCGTTATGGCATCAGGTTAGTGGTGTAATAACTAAAAACTAAACGCACTATTCATAACACGAGTATTACCCTGATACAATAACTCCCTAATATAACTCTAATTCACACTATATACACTAGGAAAGTGCAAAATTGGCACAAACTTCCTAGTCCAAACTCTAGCACATCATTTGACACACATTATCAAAAACATGTCTCACACTAAATTTCTATCTTGACCTACACAATACTTCCTTTAAACACTGTAGTTTCATTGTTTTTTCCCTGGATTGTTTATCCTATTTCGTTTCTTTTTCAGCACTCTCCTCTCTTTATTCTTTCCCCGCCGGTACTCTGCAGAGGTATAGTATGTGTAGTTCTTCTCTGTTGCTGTGTCTGTTTCTTAACATTAATATTTTGTATAATTTCGTCTTACTCAGATTACTGTTTATCTTGTGAAATTTCGTAATTTAACATTTACATGCCCTAACATAATCATCATCATAATATAATGTATACTTTATATACATTTACTTACTTTGGTATAAAGACAATTTATCCATCGACATATTTCTTTGGTGTTGACTCTTTACCATAGTTTTGTCACACATTCCACCATGGTGAACCGACAAAAGTTTTGCTACAAGCCGCTGTTGCCAAGCATCTCCACATCTATTTGTATTTAGTGTCCTTTTATAATAAACGAACGAATAGTTGACTTTATTTTGTAAGACGTATACCTTGTCAATGCTATTCTCCTTTGCTAACCTTTGCCCAATGCCTTTACATTTTGTTAACACTTAAGGACCAAGGGTTTCACTCCCGTTGGTGGCCAAGGGGGGGGGGGGGGGGGGGGGGTTCCATGGAACCCCCCCCCCACCCTAAGGAAACCACTTCCCGAGGGAATTTTTGCACGATTTATACCACAGTAAGGTCATAAGACCAACCCAAATCAGCAATAAAAATGAGATTTGTTATTGGGGTGGCAAATTAGTGGCAAATATTGTTTTCAAAACCACGCGAAAATGTGGGGCAAAAAGACGGAAAATTCAATGAGAGCCTGTGCGCTTAACTCAAAAATTTTTGAAAACTTAATTTTGATGTTGATATCTATTCTAGAAGACCCCAATTACTTATATTTTAACACAAAACCGTTAGTTTAGGGAATCCTGTATTTTTGGGTGTTCGAAAGACCAGACCTCCAAACAACAGATCCCCAGACCTCGAACACAGACCCGGAGTTGAATTCACTTCCGTGTCTGGTTGTTTCGAGGTCTGGTGTTTTCGAAACACCCGGGGGGGATGTTCCGAAACACCAACCTCGAAACAACCCAGACCTGGAAGTGAATTCTCTTCCGGGTCTGTTGTTTGAGGTCTGGTCTTTCGAGCCATCCCCCGGGTGTTTCGGAAACACCAGACCCGAAACACCAGCCCGTAAAATAATTCACTTCCGGGTCTGAGTCTGTTTGTTTTCGAGGCTGGTGTTTCGAAACACCTGGGGGATGTCTTCGAAACACCAGACCTCCGAAAACCGACCCGGAAGTGAATTCAAAGTCAAGATTGCACCCGAATGTGAGGAATTCGACGCCCAGTTTCAGTTTGTGGGCAAGGCGGGCAAATGTGCGCTTGTGTATGGCAGGGTGTTATCATACGTGAGTCTGTATCCTATAATTAAACTTGGTCTACTTTTGAGGGTCCCTGGTGGGCAGAATATTTGAGGTAGTACGTACGTACTGCCTTTTGCATTGTGATGGAAAATTTGCCATGGCCTTATAATATTCCATTTTCCTAAATGTGCTCTCCTAATGCAAAAGAGTGAATTTCACTCTTTTTAGAGTGAATAAGGGCCCACTCTGTAAAGAGTGAAAGTTCAAACCCTTTGAAGAGTATGTTTTGTTCAACGGAGTCATCCTGAAATTTCGGCATCGTCCAGACTAGTCATTAGCAATCTTTTAACATTTCACATTTACGAATTTTCCCCTGTACTACTGTGTAACGGTACGGGAAAAGGTTCAAGTAATTTACATACATAAAAGCCAATTAATATGATTTAACTTGATTTAACTTGGCGACCAGTGATGATAGCAGTCGACCGCGCGACCTCACCCCTCTTTTGAGGACTTTGCGGTTGGTAACTATGGCAACCACGATATTCTTGTCACAGTTCACGTGCAGTCAACCACAAAGGTTCTCGCTATTAGGCCAAAAAATTTTGTATTGGAGTAACGGGCCAGTGCAAATTAGGGTAGGGCGGGCGGGATTTTTTTTAATAATGCATTACTATACATCAATCATCACGACAGTCCTATGTAATTTTATTAATATTTATACTTTTGACTCTTATTATAAAATCTTAAAAAAAAAAAAAAAAAAAAAAAAAAAAAAAAAAAAAACCCTATTGGAAATCGGTTAAAAATCAGGGTCAAAACCCGGGGCCACTCTCAATACAAGGGGGGTTCATCCGTGTCCAAGCAATCACAAAAAGCACACCTAAATACTATTTTTCGCAGCTTGAATTTTCACCCCTACCACGTATCAGCAGTGCAATTAGCTACCCTAAACAAGTACTTGACGGAAAAAAAAAAAAAAAAAAAAAAAAAAAAAACCAAAAAAAAAAAAAAAAAAAAAAAAAAAATAGAATTTGCTCCCAAAGTGTTAAAAAAATGTGGTTATCTTCTGATTAACACTTGTTTTTAGAGCTTTCGAACACATTCCCTACCCTTTTGAAATGCAAGTCCGGTCCTTACTTTTACAATATCTGCAGTCCTCAAGCTTGTTATGATGAAAATCAGTCCACAGACCCCGCATTTATATCCCTTACGTCTACAAGCCTTATTCAGCAAAAAAAAAAAAAAAAAAAAACCGCCCCCCGGGATTGTTTCCAGTTCTCTAAAGACCTCCATTTTCCGGTTACGTCAGTCCCACGCCCCTCCCCCCCCCCACCCCCATCATTCAACTATTTCACATCCTTTCCTTTTAAATGCAAGCTTCTTATGAAACTACCCCCAAAATTCGTATTATTAAATGGGCTGTTTTTTCATTCGGAGCAAAATCATTTCAATTTGTCTTAACAATTGCTTAAAGAATCGCCAAATATTATTAATTCACACACCCATGTTGAGTCATCGATACAACTCGGCGACCAGGTTTTGCCCGTGAACGTTCTGCCGTATTTCCAAATGGTACAGGCATGCTTAAGTATACGCTTTAGAATTCTGATGCCCTCGCAAGTAAATAATTGTAGGCCGCAGCGCAGCGTAGCTAAATTACACATGTTCGTACAAAATTTAAGAAAAAAAGACGCTTTCCTCTGCTTATTCGGGCTAAATACTTGGGATTTCAGTGATTAACTTCACAACACTGTGCGGTAAACTACAATACTCGAACAACCAGACCTCGAAACAACCAGACCCGGAAGTGAATTCACTTCCGGGTCTAGTGTTTCGAGGTCTGGTGTTTCGAGGGTCCTGGTGTTTCGAGGTCTGATGTTTTTTCGAAACACCCGGGGGGGTATGTTTCGAAACACACTACCTCGAAACAGACAACCCAGACCCTGAATAGAATTCACTTCCGGGTCTTGTTTTTCTGAGGTCTGGTGTTTCGAAACACCCGGGGGATGTCCCTCGAAAGACCAGACCTCGAAACACTAGACCTCAGAAAACCCGGAAGTGAATTCACTTCCGGGTCTGATGTTCGAGGTCTGAGGTCTGTGGTTTCGAGGTCTGGAGTTTCGAGACATCCCCCCCCGGGTGTTTCGAAACACCAACCTCGAACACCAGACCCGGAAGTGCACTTCCGGGTCTGGTGTTTCCAGGTCTGGGGTCTGTTGTTTCGAGTCTGGTCTTTCGAAACACCCGTCTTTTTTAGGCAGGTGTTGCAAAATACACGTCAATTTTCCCATAGAGTTTGTACAGTAACGGCTTGGCAACGTAGCCTGATGAATTGCTTTGTTTTCAGCGCCCCATAAAGGGTTATTATTTTCTTTACTACTATTGGTTTACTTACATGTATGGTAACTTATATCAGCAAAAACAATTGCTTGGGTTCTCGGTTTCTTATTCTTACTTTTGAAACATTTCTCAAATGACTTCGCGTTAGTGCCCAATGGGGGGGGGTCTTCCCATGGGACCCCCATAATTAACTCATTAAACGTCTTGGACGATTTTAATTATTTTGATGAAAAGAAGCGCATTTTAAAAGTCTACAATTACAAAAAAATTCGCCGCAAAAATTCTACGCGTAAAGCGCCCAGCGCGAAAACAAATTTTGGGGTCCTAGGACCACCCCCCTTGGTCACTTAAGTGTAACCTTTCAAATGCTACTCCCTTTGATAAGCGGCAGTAGTTTATATCATTAAGGCGTAACATCTTGAATGACTATTTATTTTGTCTGAAGACGTGGGGGGGCGACTCCTTAGAGTATCCAGTAATCCAGCACGCGATCTAATCCCAACAAACATGATATTATAGTCCTTGTCGTCTAGAAGTGTAGAGAAGTCGTGAAAATTGGTAACTAATCCTTTTATTGCTACAAAGTAATCCATCGGGTGTCTGGTAGCAAGCGTCCAGCGAGTGAAACTTAACACCCTTGGGCACTTCGAGTTAAATGCGATCACATCTCACATTTAGGGATGCAATTTTCTAAAAATGCTTTGATAAATTTGAATATTACTAAATTCTTTCCGCTGTCTGTAAAGAATAAAGGAGTGTTTATGATCCGTAAGATGTAAGATCGTAGATAAAAAAAAATGAAAGAATAACAATCTTCTAGAAAGGGTCATTTTTGTTTTTATTTCGGTTTAATGTTAAATAGACTATTAACTTTAATATTAAATTTATTTAGGTATTTGATTTTATGATGTAAATACAATTTAAAACAATAAAAAATAAGGTTGTTTTAAACATAGCTACCTTTCAAATATTTTTTATCATGGTGCGTAATATGTGAATACTTTTTAGATTACGTAGAGATCCCTGGATCTATCAAGAAAAGTAACGCTATACTTCCCTCGGCAGTTGGTAGTATTTTTTGAAAAGTCACGTCAGTTATGAATTTGATGCACTCACGTGGCGAAATTAAATTATCCTGTCCAAAAATGAAATACTCTGAAATTACATTTTAAAGTCTGTGTCTATTTTTATTTTGACTGGAAAATACACACCTGATACCGTGTTTTCAACGTCACCACTTATGTGTCAATATAAACAAGCAATTTCAATTTTATTTTTGGGCATTTTGAAAGATTTTCTATGATTGCAAACCACATTGCATTTTTTTAACAGCGTCAAAATACATCTTTTTGTTTTAAAAAGAACGCAAAACTCTGACTTAATATTGCCGAAAAGATTGATTACTCAAATACAAAGGTTCTACAACAGTTTTCCATTTGTTTTTATAGTTTTGCTTTTGATTTTAGAGAATGCGGGATTTGTCTTTTTTGTTTTTGTTTTAATCGCCAAAAATCCTTTGCTGGCCACTGGATCAATCCCCGCTTAGACCTTTATGGAATTTGTAATGTTTTTTAGTTTATTTTTTTTTTTTTTTTTAATTTTGTATTTTTGTTCTTTTTTATGTGTATGCCTTGTATGTTTCTTTTTTGGTCGTTGTTGGTTTGTTTTTTCATTATAATTTTGTTTTTTTGTTTGTTTGCTTTTTTCCCTTACAATCAAAACATGAAATATTTTTTTGGGCAATCTCGGTTTTTAATATTGTTCTCGTTTTAAAATTAATTATACTAATCTCTATATCTATGAACTAGAATATGCCCTGGCTTGGTCCATGAAATAAGTGGTAATAAGTGGCGATTAGGTGTTATGTAATGATTATAACATAGAGATACTTTTCAGATGATCATGGCAGTTTACAAGAAAACACATGGGGTAACCAAGTCCCCTTTGCGTTCCAAACGAAACTGTAAGTTTTGGATTATTTGCAAAATTTGCATGGTCAAGAACTGGGTGGTGGTGCTGAGTGTTGTAGTGTGATGACGTTTGTGTTGGTGGTGATGGTGGTATGTTTGGCGTGGTGGTAGTTAATACAACAAACAGTAAGAGGTTTCAGTATGAATACCCGTGGTATATTCAATGCAATGCCCAGTGAAAAAAAAATCGAAATGTATGCAAAGCCATTACCGTTTTTTATGTTTGCCTTGTATGTTTCTTTTTGTCGTTGTGTGGTTTTGTTTTTTATTATAATTTTGTTTTTGTTTTGTTTGCTTTTTTCCCTGACCAATCAAAACAAAGAAATCTTTTTTTTTTGCCAATATCGGTTTTAATATTGGTATCGTTTTAAAATTAATCTATACTAATCTCTATATCTTTAACTAGAATATCCTGGATTTGTCATGAAATAGTGGAAAATGAAGTGGCCGGATTTTAGGTTTTTTTAAGATTTAAACAGATAGATTCTTTCCAATGCTCATGGCAGTTTACAAGCAATGGGGAAACCATCCTTTGCGTTCAAACGAAAACTGTACGTTTGGTTATAAATATTTGGCAATGCATCAAACTGTGGTGTTTGATGGTTGTCGTGGATGACGGGGTGTTGGTGGGATGGTGGGGTGTTGTTGGCGTTGGTGGTAGTGAAGACACAACAGTAGAGGTTTCAGTCTGAATACCCGTTGTATATTTCAATGCAATCGCCAGTGAAAAAAAAATCAATGTAGGCAAAGCCCATTAACCGTAACAATTGATTGATTGTCGTTAACAACGTCTGAGTGGAATGGTTTCAATCTCCCGGTATGTTGTAATGTTAAATAAAATCACGCGATGTGGTTCGAGTCGAATGCATATATTGAGTAAGTGATTGCAGTGCCCTATAGTCACAGACCCAAAGTCAAGGACACGTTTTCTCAATAGTTGGGCGCTCCTCTGCGCATAATACAATCTAATTAATCTACTTGGAAAATGTACACTCTTCAATAAAGTGTGAACGCCAAGCTTACGTACCTGAAGCCAATCTTATCCATAAAGCGAAATTGGTTCCAGAATAATAATAATATACCAGGTATTTTTAGTGTACGCCCATTCGCCGAAGCATCATGGCGTTTCATCTTATTACGCTATCTCTATGAAATCATCAGATCATTTCCGCTCAAAAGGGCGCAACCGCAGTGCATTGCTCCTTATCAGCACTTAGAATGTAACATTCCCCTGACAGTCTCCCATTTACTCCTGGGTAGAGAGCGGCAAGTGAGGTAAAGTGACCTTGCCCAAGTGCACACACTTTGTCCTCAGCGGGCCTCTAACCCACCACCTGCAGTCATGAGTCGGCCGTCAATCCACTGGACCACACTTGCCCTCGAAAAATGAAATTTTGACACAAACTTAATAAGACTATGTTGACCATTTGTTTGTATTGTGATATTTCCGACCCGGCAGATTAGCCATGGTTTGCAACACATGCACACACGCTTGGACCGACGCCGTACAAACAGAACTCCTCATTTTCTCCTCTTCTTTTCGCACCGACAAATCATATTTTTAGTAGCGTTCAGGCAATGATTTTTTGTTATGGATACCCTTTGAAAAAAGTGCCTTTTTATTCTTTATATGTTTAGCAATTAGTAAGGGAGTCGTTTGACGATAATATTGATTTTGAGCTTAACATATTTTATTTGTCGCCCTCGTTTGTATTGCATAATCTGAAGCGGCACTAACATTTCCAAATGTGAAGTCATCTAAGTGTATCCACAGAAGGTTTGTTATTGCGCAGTAACTTGATTTGATTTTGGCTCTGAATGGCGTTCACGTTTCCCATTTCAAAATTAAGGGGAGTAACGCTTCATTTCGTTTTTGATAGCTTTCGAAAATATATTCACTTTGTTTTTGGTAGAACAAATCTGAATCAAGAACGCATACAGTAAGAGTTTATTGCATTTGGTCTAATCCCATTTGTCTAAT
>JAMKCH010037727.1:0-11811 GCA_023653785.1 Ophioderma brevispina | reverse complement strand
GTGGGCACATCCCGTATGAGTCCATTTGTTGGTTGAAACCCCCCCCCACGGACTTAACCTGTTATTTCACTTTCAATTCAATAACATTTATTGTCAAATGTCTAAGACTACCTTATAAAATTTTGTGTATTAATCACTCTGAGCTTCTCCGGTACTCCGGTTTTTCCTCCCCTGCTTCTAAATCAAGCTTCTTGGCATAAATCTGTTCTGGTTATTATGATTTCTCTTTTCTCTGATGTTCTGAAGCGCCTTTCATGGCAGCCCGCACAGCGCCTTATCACGTTTTCCGTGGATATTCGCGCTTTACAATACAATTTTATTATTATTATTGCAAATGGGTGATATATACTGAACTAAATTATTTCCTGAAGGTCCCCATGACCAACCTCGTGGTGGCATTTACCCTGAACAATGACAATCTCCTGTGTTTTGTCAACTGTCAACATATGACTTGTGGTGTTGATAACAGAGTACAAAATGGTCAACTTAATACACAATTACTAAAATACATATCATAATAATACCGACTAATTACAACCCATTTCAACCATCGACCTTTCAAAGTGGCTAATTTACCCCTCACTTATAATACCAGACTAGGGTTTAAACACTTTTACCCCCTAAAAATATGAAAAGCAAACAATTTCACATTCCATAATATGTACAAGCTACAAGTTATATGTAATCAATGCAAGTTCCCAGAAATAAATCAGTGGTGTCATTTACCTTGCTTCATAGTACAGAGGGTGTTTTGAACTATACCATAATACATTGCCATGGGCCTTATAATGTTCGTTACTTAAACCTATTTCAGTAATTTTAGGGCAGTGTAAGACTTTAACGGAGCACAAAACCTTTCATTATATAAAATTTTGTTAAAGTACTAGTGTTTTTTTGTGCAGGAATGGTGAACGGTCAGTTTTATGTATAAAAATGGTATTTTTGTTGGGATCAAAATGCCGGGATCATGCCTGTGAATTTATTGGGTGAAATGAACCAAAACTGACAATGCATTGTGGGATGGGCCTAATATGCTCCTAGGTTAATCCTGTGTGTTCTAAGAGGCCACTTATATTGATTGAAGTGAGAAAATTTGGGCTGTTCAGAGTTAACACAGTGCAATTTTAAAGTTCAAGCAATATTACTATTATTATAGTGCGCTTTTGAACCAAGTGTGAACATTGCCTTTGTGATGAGACTCGCAATAACTAGCACTATCTCCGGATCAACTGGTAATGAGTGTAAAGTACACATGGTACAAGGACATGGAACTTTCGACACTGGGAAAGATTATTGGTGGGAAAACAATAACAAAATACCCTTCGGGCAATAACTAACTATATCACCTAGATAAGCAGGAAATTTACAGGCAAGTAGTTATTTTTTTTCAGGACTAGGCTGCAAATGCAATGCCTCTCTGGGCCAGCATGATAATGCATGGCGTTCAGCTTTCACACAGCAAGCATCTACATTGTAGGACAACAGACAGTTAGGCATAATCTTTGCCTACCACCACAATTCATGCCACAAAACCAAAAGTGACAAAACAATAATGCCCCCCAAAACGCAACATCTGCTCAGAATTTTAAAATCCACAACATAAACTTTTCAAAGAAAGTCATTCTGGCATTACCTGCGAGTTCAAAAGAATGGACAAGAAATGAGAGACTAGTTATGAGAGAACATTGGGTTTCCTACTCTATTTGCTACCTGATTGAGCAATACTATATTAGAGGCTAACAATCAAGCACACTGCCTTGATGTTGTAAGGCTACAGGCTAGTTATGTTACTTTTTATGAGAAACTATTTTGGCCTTGGACTATATTTCTTTTGACATTTTGTGGTATTATAAGTTTAGTGTATATATGGTACTTTTTACCATTAGATGGTATTTTTTACCCCCCATTTTTTTTAGTTTTTTTTTTTTCCCATTGTTTGAAAGTGATTGAAAATAGAACACAAAATTTCTGTAGCTGTAAACCAAAACATATCACAGATTTGATTGGATCTCTGACACATCTTTGTAGCAGCAAATTTTAAGAAGAAAGACGGTATCAATCCCCTTTCTTGAATCCTACCCACATCAGAGTTCTGTGCTTTTTCATGGGGATTCAACAATCATGAATTTCTGCATGATGGAAACCTGCAAAACAATTTAATGAGTTTACGGAAATAAAAAAGGGCATGCATATTTAGAAACCAAATCATAATGCCACAGACTTAAAGCAATTAATAGCACATTTTTTTGAAGAGCGCCCTCATTTTTCAAAAATTTTAAAATGTTACCATGTTGCATTGGTACCTGGCTAATAAACTATCACCTGTGAATGGTTTAAGGCCTCGAAAATCTATGTGTTTCGCGAACGAAGGACTTTGTATTAGAATAACTAATATCGGATATCTCCGCTCATACATCAACGCTGCTGGAAACGGACCCCTTCCAATATGAAATAAGCTATGTGTGTGTGTGTTTGTGTGTGTGTGTGCGTGTGTGTGTGTGTGTGTGTGTGTGTGAGAGAGAGAGAGAGAGTATGTGAGAATGTGTATATGTATGGGTGCATGCGTGGGTGCAGGTGTACATGTTTGCTTGCATATATGTGGGGTCAACATAAAAATTAAATATAGGTCATTGGTCATTATATCACATAGATTTCAGTGGGTCTTGGACACCATGCAGTGCAACCTTAAAGTAGCACATGACCGTAACACATTTAGGGTCAAAGGCCATCTGGGAGTCATTTGTGTCATTTTAAACCAACAAAGCTGAATTATTACTGATATGACATTTGGCAGAGAAATATTTTACACACTGCACAATTTTGAGGTTTTTAGCATAATTCACTGCAATTTATATTAAGAATTGGAGCAAATGTGTAGGAATGTGCTATTCCATTTGAGATCCACACCACTACACTCTGTCCAGTCTGAAGTATGGAGTAAACTATGCCATAAGGTAAGCAGTATCAGTGCATTTCAATATGTTCTTATTATTAACACTTTTATTTGCAGTCAAAATTGTGGCCAAAGCCACCAGATAACAAAGATGCAGATGCAGTGCAGGCATTATCCCTTACCATATAAAAGTACCATTTATCAATGTTGAAGAATGCAGACACTACCTTTAAATCTTTCACACAGGGTTGTATTTCAAATAATGTTATCTAGACCAAAGTTCTTTGGAAAACAGAAATTTCACAGAATTACAAATTTAGATTGGAATGTGGATTTGGAGAATGACCTTAAAAAACCTGGGATTTTTCCAGTTATCTGTGATTTTTGACACAAAATAATGGTTCAAATTCATCCTACCACTAATTTCAAAATGCATTAAAATTTCCTGAATTTCATCAATTTTGGGAAAAAATTACCTCATCGCCGATTTCATGCATATCTAAGGCCAAATTCAGCATACTTCCAAGTGCTTATTTTTTGCTATTTCTATATTAAATACATTCTGGAATCGCATAAATTTGCATAAGGCTTTTGATTAAAAGGTGGAAAACAATGCAGAATCAGAGATTAGAAAATGGGAAACTTTGGTCTTAAAGTTATCCAGCACGGCAATTTCCTTTTGAAATCCTTACTCCCTTAGTGTAGAAGAAAGTCTTCCAGAGGAGTTGTTGCTTGCATTGAAATCCAAATACCCAGCCCTTGTGGAAGACTGAAATCGCTCAGAAGGGTGGTGCTGAGTTCAAATGAAATAGCCCAGTTATGTGTCAAACTTGGAACAGGCGGGGTATACTATGTACAAATGCCCATAGACGATTTTGATATAGATGGTGGATATTTTAGTCATTAGTGTCCGAACGGACACTTCCTACAACACGTAATTGAATGCAGAGTCATATCTTTGAACACTGCCGTTTTCTTCCTTTTCTGTCGATTCTTTAGTTGTAAAAAGTAACTTATGAGGATTATACAGATATATCCTTCACTTTTAAGCTATTTCTGCAAATTTAAAATATTTCTCATCTGGATGAATCACTGATAGTGTCTTTAACCTAGACATCTTTCATCTACATTGATAAAATTCCACTGCTCTGCTTGAGTTAATATTGGCTGCCTCCTGGCAATGCCAAGAGATCTGTGGATTCCCCTGTTATACCCCAGTCCCGGACCCCAGTCAGGTTAAAAATATTGTGTTTAAATTATAGCCAGTGAGGGCCTTCATATGCAATATTTTTACTTCATTGCCCTCTCCCTTCCCTCCAATTCTACCTTTCTCTTCCCTTGACTCCCTCCCCCAATTCTACCTTGCTTCTCTCTTCCCCACCCACTCCCCCACCTTGGGGATGCTGGCAATGATGCTGCTGCTACTGTCGTCCATTTTAATTTCCTTTCTCTTTAAAGCAAATCTGACTTGTGTAGCTAAGAAAATCAGTACAAATCAGAAAGTTTCTTTCTAGTATGTGTAGGGAAAGTGTCCAGAGTTTTCTGTTGTTCTTTTGGTGTTTGTTTTTAAACAAATGCATTAAAAAATTGGTTCATCTGTCTGGGAATCCTTTGTAGTTAAAATTGTTTCAAACCAGCTTACCTTCTACTCTACACAACAGTGTGGTCAGACATTCTAAAACCTTGGTGTACTAGTAGAGTAAAGATAGTGCATGACCCCAAAAAAATTGCAACAGAAGGTTTTTTGGCATTTCCTGGTAGATTAAGGTCAGCTTAACAATATATCAAAAGTTGCACAAAATCGAAGTCCCAGAAAGTGTTCAAACTATGACATAAACAAAATGGCCACCATCCGCCATTTTGAAAAACATAAATCCTCACATCTCTGGCAATAAATGAGCTAAAAGGACAAACAAGATGTCATTTCCTAATAATTCTAGCATAACAAATCCAATAAAAAGGGTTTTATTAAGTTGAGATATCATCTTGACCTCTAAATCCAATATGGCCGCCATCCGCCATGTTGGAAAGTACAAATTCTTGTATCTCTGGTAGCGGGTGGGCCAAAACGACAAACAAGATGTCATTTCCTATTACTTCTAGCATAACAAATCCATTAAAATGGGTTTATGAAGTTCAGAGATCATCTTGACCTTTAAATGCAATAATGGCTGCCATCCGCCATGTTGGAAAGTACAAATTCTTGTATTTCTGGTACCGGATGGGCCAAATCGACAAACAAGATGTCATTTCCTATTAATTCTAGCATAACAAATCCATTAAAATGGGTTTATGAAGTTGAGATATCATCTTGACCTCTAAATCCAATATGGCTGCCATCCGCCATGTTGGAAAGTACAAATTCTTGTATCTCTGGTACCGAATGGGCCAAAACGACAAACAAAATGTCATTTCCTATTAATTCTAGAATACAAATCTATTAAAATGGGGTTTAGGAAGTTGAGATACCATCTTGACCTCTAAATCCCATATGGCCTACATCCACCATGTTTAAAAGTACAAATTATCTCTGGTACCACATGGGCCAAAATGACAAATATAGTGTTATTTTTTTTAATTAATTGTAGCATAAGAAATACATTAAGTTGGTTGTTGTAAAGTTTTTGAGAGCACCCTTGACGTCTTCAAAATGCCACTGTCGCCAGTTAAAAGTTTGAAACCATAATCCTCCTGTTAAGGCATCAGATAGATACAATGGCAAATTTATTCAAATTAAAAGGATTTTTTTTTTTTTTTTTTTTTTTTTTTTTTTTTTTTTTTTTTTTTTTTTTTTTTTTTTTTTTTTTTAATTTTATTAATTTTTTTCAGTGTAATTGTGAAATTTTTTAAGTACAAAAGTACAATTTCACATTATTTTATCACCATCATCACCAATATGGCGAACACTTGTTTGCAATAGTAGATGAAGATCGACACACTATTACTCTTATAAATTTAGTCTGCAAGTTCATCATCATCTGCGACCATCGGTTCTTGGTCCATGTTTTTCGTGTGAAATGTCCACAGGAGCTTGGTTAAAAACTTTTTTTTTTTTGGAAATTTATATGTATGTAAATGAATCCAAAGACTCTGATTGCTGATCATTGACAGGGACACAATTGGGGTTGCAGCCTTCATCTTTCTATAGATTCAAGATCTATATTGGTAGTATAAATACTCTCTGACTCTTGACTAACTCGTAACACAGGGTTACCATGCATGACTTGAGGAAAACAGATTTCTTGCCAGCCCCACAATATTCTTGAGTTTCTTAAAAACTACTCTAAGGAGAATTGCAACACCCCTAGGGGGAACACAGACACTCACATACAACTATACACATTATTATACTGGCATTCTGCCAGATATATACCATCAAATGCCATCACTGATAAGCGCTTCAGAAGCTTGCATAATCATACATATTGGTTTCTCTTTGTGTCTGTCAGACCCAGTAAAGGTCAGAACAACCCTCTTCTGCATATTGGAGACGTACTAGTATCCACAGATCTGTGGTCTTCTCCAATTGGATTGTTGACCTACATTATGCATGGTGAAATTTGTTTTGCATTTTATATTCTAACCTATTAGCGATCCTAGTTTCGCGACGTTCATGTGTGCTGTCTTTTGTGTTTGGTTCACCAGTGTATCCATCAAAGACAATGCATGCTTTGCCATAGTGGTCTACTGTGAAAGATGCATAAATATCATCCAGTAGTGCACTGATACTATAAAGTTTTTCCCTTCTGTTCATGTTCATATTCCAAGGGATGTAAAAGAGAACGCTCATCACAACAATAGTGATCGTCTTTGGAATGTCCTCAGGGGGCAAGCAGCCTCTGACCAGGACACATGTTCGTAAAAAACAAAGCCATCAGAATTTTGCTTTAAAACATGCTTGGCCCAAAAACGGAGACGGATATTGTGAAAGTTCTTGGCAAAGCCCTTATCTATGATAGTTCTCCAATTGTGATACCAAACAGTAATCTTTGAAATAACAGAGCTTGGTCATCAGTTACCTTGACAGCCCAATCAGATTCAAGGGTCTTGACTTTAGGTTTTCCATTGTAGCTATTATAAGAAAAGTCAGCTTGTCCTTCCTTTCTTTGACTGTCTCGTTTGCCTACTATCTGTGGCCTATGTACTTGTACATTGACATCCTCACCGGCATTTATCCTGTGAAAATGTTTCTTCTTCTCAAGGCCTGTTCTTCTGTGAAGGGAGAATGCTGATATAAAATTGGATCGATTAAGCCCAAATTAATTGGTCGAGCCTATGAGTTTCAAAAATTGGGCGAGACGCAGTCGAGCCCAATATTATAAAACTCATAGCGAGACCATTAATATTTGGCGTAAATCACCATTGTAATCATTATCATGTTTTAAGATCCGATATTTTCACACACTTGGACTCCTTAAAACATGATATGTTCAAACTGGCTGCAAGACTTCTCAAACCCAACCAATCAACAGTGAGCTGGCTCTACCGTCTACAGCATATTTAGCTGCATCCTCATACGCAAGAAGAACTATTGGTGCATGGTGCCACGTAATCTATGCGAATGATATCAGATGTTGATATATAGCAAAATGGCAGTCCGCCATTGCATAATTTAAGTCAAAAATCCTATTGGGGAAGACACATATCTATTAATACTGCTTCTTCCATTATGTAGATGGAGGGGCTGTAATGACCTTACTTTTGGTCTGACTGAGACAAGGAAAAATATATGTGTATAATATAAAGCTTTTGAAGGGCTTATTCAGTGATAACATTCGCTTTAATCTGCTGTTTGCCCATGCATTGTAAAAGGTTTTCAATACTACTTCAGGCAAGAAGTCTATTTTCTTCAAAGTAATGTGCATGGCGCCCCTGTGGTATGAACTTGTTTTCCGATACTAAAAAAGAGTATTTTGTACTCCAATATGGATCTAATCGATAAAGTGAAAGCTGGCAAGGCAATGGTGTCCCCTGTTCAATGGTCAGAAATGCGAGTCTTTTTTTGTAAAGGCATACCAGGGACATTAAACAGCAGAAACTAACGTCGGGGTAGCAAACCCTGCTGGGTTTGCGCCGAGATAGCGATTACGACTAAAAGAGGGAGTCCGATTCCCCTGCGAGCGGCACCCCACTAGCCGACCAAGTACCTTTTTTTAAGCCGCCAGATTAGTAGCGTGAATGTGCTCAGAAAGGGCATACCAGATTTGGGCAGTTGAAGGAATAAATGATCTCTGATGGCTGACCATGTTTATATCTTGGGGTCTCAACTGGAAGGTCAATGAGATCGTACTGACCGCTGGAGACGAAGGTCTATACTCTGAGTTTAGGCATCAGTTGGCAAGATAGTCAGGAGGCCTCCAGATAGGAAACATGCAGTGGAAAGAAGTGGTATTTTGCTCTCAAATGGCCTCTTTTTCTTCGGTGTTTCTAAAATCCGAAAGATTTCCACCAAAACCCCGCTTCAAACCCTCTGTAGGAGAACATAATTTTCCTCATTGAAATGGATGTGCAGACTGATGGTCAAATTCAACTGACTGGGACTTGATAGTACAAAGGGGAATGACTTCCCCTCATGAACAAGTCCTGCACCAGAGTTTCCAACCGGAAATGATCCGATTCATGTCTTCAGATGCATCACAATGAAATGAACCTGTAGAAAGAATGGAATGCCCAAACACAGCCTTTGTGACACAAGAACCAAGATCCAGTCTCAATGATTATGATAAACTTGAAGACAAAATTATAGTAATAATGTGGTCGATCTCGTCTTTGCCACAAGTGTCTTTGCCACAATGTTGGTGATGATGTGAATAATGTAAACTCTTTTTGCTATACACTTGAAGACTTTACACAATTTTTTATAATATAACCA
Organism: Ophioderma brevispina; assembly: GCA_023653785.1. NCBI lineage: Eukaryota > Metazoa > Echinodermata > Ophiuroidea > Amphilepidida > Ophiodermatidae > Ophioderma > Ophioderma brevispina. The sequence continues at coordinate 3,046 of JAMKCH010037727.1, read as the reverse complement.
CCATACTTTTGAAATGCATCCATCTTGGATTAGAGGCCAGATGTATCTCAAACTTATGAAACGCCTTTCAATTGCTTTGTTATGCTAGAATTATAGGAAATGGTTCTCTTTTTTTTTTGTGGTCATTTTAGCCCATACGGCACCAGAGATACCATAATTTGTATTTTCAACATGGCGGATGGCGGCCATATTGGAATTTTGAAGGTAAGAGATATCTGCAACTTCATAAAACCCATTAAAATGGATTGGGTTATGCTAGAATTAGTAGGAAAGGCATCTTGTTTTTCCCTTTTACTCATTTCTGCCAGAGATTCAGGATTTATGTTTTCAAAATGGCGGATGGCGCCATTTTGTTTATGTCATAGTTTGAACGCTTTCTGGGCATTTAGATTTTGCGCAACTTTTGATATATATTAATCTGAACCTTATACTACCACAAAAATCCAATAAACCTTCGGTTGCAATTTTTTTGTGGGGTTAGTGTGGGTAATGCCTATTTTGATCCTACTATCAACTGCATGTGTGCGTTATGCTAAGGGGAAAGCAAAGAAACATGTTCTGTATTGAACGCTTTGCTCAGCCCACATAACACAACCCAATACTTGTGAACGGGCATTAATATTAAAAATGCCATTTTTTTTTTTTTTTTAATATCCTCCCAAGATTTTGAGTGATTGTGTGCAGCATAGTTTCCTATATGAAAAATCCCCTCTAATACCAAACATCAAATTGTCATGAACAGAACATATGTCCAACAACTTTATTGATAGAACAGAGAATATGTAAAGGTATTGGTGACATGTGCAAATCCCACGGCCTGGACCTATCAGGCTAAAAGAAAAAATCAAACAAAATTGTCAATATACTCCTAACAAATGAGAAGAAATATTTATTTTCACCTAAATCGGCAAAGGTATTGGTGCTGAAAAGGGGAACTCTTTCAAATATACATACTCTTGGGGCATAAAAAATCCCCTGTATCGTGCCTTTGGTAAGCAATTGTTCCATTTGAATAATGGCATGTTTCTGGGGTGTTTTCATCATCGATTGCGTTTTTTGGTCCCCCCCCCCCTGTGGTTTAAAAATGTTGACGCATATGTTTCACCCTAATAATTGCCCACTTCTTTACACATAGTGTGTCACTTTTCTAATACTTGGAATGCAATGGATCTTGACCCACATGTTAGTGACCGCATGGGACACTTTTAAGACCTGGTGTAGTTTCAGCTACTTTGGCCCCATTAACAAACTACGACAAATGACGACACACGTTCAGTCAATCTTGGTATGTACTTTTTTACTTTGGCCTAGCTCGATTTTTTAGGTTTACAATGTGTGGTTTTTAGTCTAGGCCATCTTTTAGAATCTATTTTAAGGAAACTAGAGCCGCACTGACAAAATGTCTTTATAAGGACGTCAGAGCTCCTAATGTGGTGGGTCCTACCCATGAAACGTCCATTTTGAGTTTTTAAAATGTTAGGAAGTCTATTTGGATAAGAGGGCTTTTTTCAATTCTTTTCACTCGGAGGTAGCATAATAGCACTATCCATTTTTGACTTTTCGGACCAGTACAAAATTAGATATTATTTTAGAGGATTGAAACGCCCCAAAACCGACCCAAGGTTTCGCTCATGTCAGATCCAGTGGCAATTTTTGTTTGTTTAGTGTCGGCGATCCACCAATCTGATTCATTTACCTTCATATATTAAAGATCAATTGACCCTAGTGAGTACAACTAAGTAGAGTGCACTTGGTTCAAATTTTAAACTCGTGAATTGGGCGACGATGATTATAATTAGTAAATGTGTGTGCTCCACATTTGCTACAAATTCGGATGAGGAATTTTCGAAAGGTAAGATTAACTTTTTGAGCAACTCTTTGTCTCCATTTCCTTCTTTAAAACTGGAAAATACCCATTATACTTTGTCCCTTTCTTTCATTCAATACATTGGCTGATAATTGGCAGGCTCGACCTGTTTTATGGTCGATACAATTTTTACCAATTTTGTTTGTTGGTGCAAAATCTGGCCCAGATCCGATGTCTGATGGCAAAAATCGTTAATCTACACCTGTTTTTAACTGATTTCACAACCTAAAAAAACACAAAAACATGGCTTATTGTCAACTTTTTACATTGACTTTAATGCCAGCAGCTCTATTTGTACCTCTTGGGTGACGAATTTAAGTATAGTTTTATTGAAACACCAGTAAAAATAATAATATAAGAAGTGCCTCAACCTTTTTTTAAGTAAAGTGATCATAGTTATCATCAAAATAGATTGACGTCAGGGTGCTTGAGTGATATGAAATGGTAGGTAGTTTTAAGAGACCCCGTTTTGGTGTCGCCTTTTGTGTGCGCCTGCCCTAAGGCAGGAAGACACATGGGATCACTTTGTCTGGCCTACAAAAGAAATCCCCAGACCATGGGACCGCCAGGTCCCAGAAAAAACTTGAAACTGAGAAAATTTCAACAAGTAAGGAAAACATAAACAACAAAAAAAACAAAAACAACCTAAATATATACAAAATGGTTCAAATACACGCCCAGATTGCACCAGGTGTGTCAAATACTGGGCCAGCTGTAGGATTTTGTAATGCTTTTGATGTGCACTTCATGCACATATTTGACGAAAATTTTGCCCACTTCTGTTGAAGGTCCCAGGCAGACAGAGATTTTTTTTGTCGGCCTGCACTTTTTCCACTATGTTGATGCTGTTGTGATGTCTGTTGTTGATTGTCGTTTGTTGATGGTCTGTTGTTAACGTTTGTGAAAAGGGGTTACATTTGCCTGTAATATACTCATACTTGATGGAATAAACCAAACTTGGGTCACAGGTCAAAAAAAAAAACAAAAAAAGATGAAAAAGAGCAGCAGGAACCACAACTTTTCAAATCATCGCCCAGCTCGAGCCCACAATCCCTCCGAATGGTGGCAATCCCCATTTGTGATGAGGTCAAAGGTCACAACATACATGTCAAGGTCATTGAGGTCAAGTTATAAATAGGCTGAAAATGTACAATTGACCTCATTTGAAAAGTTTGAAGT
>JAMKCH010037726.1:0-66102 GCA_023653785.1 Ophioderma brevispina | reverse complement strand
TTCCGTATGAGACGACAACTAGTCCAGTTTCAAAATCTCTTAATTTTGGGCTTGTAATATTGCAGAGCTGCGGTAACACGCGTCCGTCTTGATAACACCAAAACGTAATTGAGGAAGAGCCTAAGGTCGACAGGGTGTGTTACCTGGGATCACTGGTCGAGACCATTTCTCTTTAGGGCTGTTATTATGTGGGTAATCTTTGGGCCTTCCCCTTCTCAAAGGGCAATGCATATATTTCCGTCAACTTGTGTTGTAACACGGAACTCAAGTTTTCAGTGTAATGATTTGTCTAATAAATATTCCTGCGAACTATAATACTCAAGTGCGTATTGTCCATAAAATCGATTTTGTAAATAATCAAGAGATCCCTGATTGGGGGTATTTAACGGCTGAGCTGGAAACACCAAAATCCTGTCCGTCCATCTAAAAATAGTGCCACCCTCACGAAAATGTCCTCAAACTTACCTTACTTGAACCAATGAAACAGCTAATGGATGAGTTTAGACATGCACATTAAACTATTTTCCCGACAATTTTACTATTGGAAGGCCCATTTCCAGCGTAGTTGAATTATCGATTTCCAGATATTAATTAAATTCCATCACAAATCCTTCATTTGCAACACATACATTTTTAGCTTAACCATCTCACGTTATAGTGTTCATAGTAAAAAAGGGTTTACCAATGCAACTGTGGCAAAAAATTCTAACATTTCTTGAACTAAATCGGGGGCGCTCCTTCAAAAAATTTTAAGTGGTTGTGGTTTATCATATAACAAGAATTTATTGGGTTTAGATCAAGCTCCGCCGTCCATTACGGGATAATAGATGGATAGTGCATGCAGCAATTACTCGTGTAGGGCAATATTTGAAACGCACCCAAATGGTGTCATTTAAACTGCGTCATGCATGTCTTGTTTGTAACCAGCAAATGCAATTTACACAGCTGGACGATCACCGTGCAAAATTGCGAAAGGGTGCCATTTTATTAAATGCATCAAAAATAATGGGTAACAATACTTTTTTAAACAAATAAATCATGCCAATAAAAAGGCAAATATTACACAATTCTAAATAAGAACGAACCTTATCCTATGGATAATGTTAGTGGGTGGTGGCATGTGAGGTGGCTGTGACAGCTCGAGTGAAATATGGGTGGGTGAAGTTTAGGGAATGTGTGGAGTTTTGGCAAGGGAAAAGATAGCCTTTGAAGATGAAAGGAACTGGTGTATAAGAGGGTGTGTGAAGATCAGGCAGCTGTATGGGAGGGAGACGTGGTGTCTGCAGTGAAAATGAGATGGTGATGCAGAGAGCAATTATGAGAGCGATGTGTGGTGTGAAGTTATGGAACAGGATGAAACTGAGGACTTGATGCAGATGTGGGGTTTGGAGGAGGCGGTGGACCGTTTGGCGAAGCGAATAGTGTACTTGTATTCGGCATGTGTTGAGGAAGGAGATTGATCATGTGTTAAAGAAGTGCTTTTGATTTCGAGGTGGCGGTTTTTGAGGCGGAAGGGACGTCCAAAGAAGACATTCAAGAAACAAGTGGATGAGGAGAGTAAGGAGGGTTTGGGTTGAGGAGGAGTGATTCATTGAATCGGTCGAAATGGAAGGAAGGAGTCAGGGCGTTGCTGGCCATGATTGAGGTTGAATCTGGCCACCCCGCTGACGGGGATAAAAAACCGCATTTAAAATCTTTGTTAGGTAGTTTTAGTAGTAGTATTAATAAAGATGAATTTCCACCACTCAAAAATTGGATGTCCATCCATGATGACACCATCTATACGGCCAAAACAAAAAAATCTTATCTTTTACACTAATTACGATTATCACATACCCTCTGTATTGAAACTGCGTCAGTACGGTCCTCCCTGGTCACTTTTGATCAGATTCAACATCTGACTCTCTCAATACAGCTTGGATATCCCTTATGAGGGATAGGGGACTGACAAACACTACTGGCCGAGAAATGATCCAACACTAGGACTAAACAACAAACAGTGTTCAAGATTAATTGGTTCATTTTGTGACTTAACAGGCAGGGATATTAATGAATGAGAAGCAATTCATTCATCTTTACACAAGCTCAGGCAAGTTCTTCTCAGAAAAACCAGTCAACTGGCTTAAATACATCCACTCTCCTGTCTTTCCTTATTGTACTACGTTATGCCAAGTGCATGGATACTGTCATTACAGCGCGTAGTCAAAAATGCAGATTAGAAATTAAAATAGAGCGTTCACATAAAGGTGAGTTCATTCTTCATTGCAGACGTCTTGCTTACGCTAGCCCTTTCGAACATGCTTTGCGTGCCAGACGCATGAAAACATACGCGGTGCGTAAAAAGCATGTTTATCTAAAGGCTAGTACTAACCCAACCATTAGAACGTGGCATTCTTTGTCCTGCAGGTTGTGAATGGGGTCAAAATCCCACATAGATCCACTAAGGTCACATGAAGTGGCACCAACATGTGGGACCCTACGACGCGCAAGGACCAGATAGTAGCCCAATTCCATGAAAATTCCATGAACCAATGGATCACCAAGCAACTTTGATAAATCGGCCATCTTTGTGGTCACAAAGGTCCAGATGAGGTCGCCATGGTCCACATGAGTATCAAAAAATGTGTGAGGACACTACCCCAAGGAACCATTTTATTCCAAGACGCTCACATATACAAAATCGTAGTGTGCTCGAAGGTAATACCCAGCAAGTTTACTAACTGAACAAGTCTGTGGGGCATGACGCTCTAGTGTGACCTTTTAGATGACCTTTTGACCCCACATTGTGAGAAGGGTAACTGTGGGGCCACATAAACACACCAACATATAACTCAACGACACACATCAAAGCAATGTGCCCTCTTGCAATGACACCTATTATATAACCACCTATTTCATCATCACCTAACCCCCTTTTCTAAGGACATTTCCTACTCTTCACTTTTCCTTTTATCCCAACGACACTCCTGTACGATGAGTACACATGATAAGCAAGGGTTATAAAGTCCAAGCTGGTTCGATTTTTGAAATCACTAGATAGCTAAATGACTGGTCTGATTCAGTACAGATTCAAGATTCTTTGTGGATCACAAACAAACGGGACAGGTGGGGTCAGAACAAGTTGGCCCTACACATCATTTAGTCAGGAACCAATGCTTTACATCAATAACTGACGATATGACATCCAAATATGCTTTGTGAAACATGATAGTAGGATAATGGTTCATGTTAGGCCCAAAAAAATAGTTTGTCATCCAAAATACGCAGTATTTTTTTAAAAAATTTTTCAACACTCGTGTTGCTCGGCACTAAAATAATCAATGTCCTGCCTCCACTGATCGTCAACATTTTCACCTGTGCTTGGCTACATCTACCATGGTCTCTGAATTCTGTAGTCATGCAGTATATCAACAATCAGCGATTTCCTGCTCAGATCCACAAGCTGGATTTCCCCAACAAGCTTTCATTGTCAATATCTTTAAGAATTTTTTTGGTTCTTTGATCGTTTTGTGGAGTGGAAAATCCATTTGTCTTATAGTTGCAGATTCCAACTTTAACTTTGAGAATAAATGTATCATCGTTATTTTCCGAAGCACATGTATAATACGCGACGTTGCAATTCTGAACTATGACCCGCACACCAGTAAATAAAGCTGCCGCATTGAAATACACATAAATAGAATCCTTGTGTTGAATGCGCGATTTTGAACTGAAGCGGCAAGATGTTTGCAAGGAATCATATATCAAGTGATTGCACGTCATACACCTTTAATATGTAATAATGTATGGTGGTCTTCCGATTTGGTTTTGCGATATGCGCGACGCTAACAACCACTTTAGTGCCATTCCAGTTGTCAACCTGTTTCGAGCCTTGCAACTTACCCGGAAGTAGATTGCCATTTATTTGATTGGTGGAGTGTTTTCACTTCACACGCTGGTGCCCAGTAATATTGTTCTCTGCACTCACGTCAAAGTTAAAATAGTCAGTTCACCGCTGAGAGTCGCAGATTGCGTGAACGTTGCATGTTCACAATTTCAGTTTTCAACCAAAAATTCGGCGTTCATGACTTTTTTTTGAAAAAAAACCGTTCGCATAAACTTTTTTCAATTTTCGGCGAAATTTACCAAACGCACGCGTCAGCTTGAGACAAACCATTTTTTTTGCCTTCATTATAGTGTGATATTATAGTTGTTTCAAACAAAGGTTTGTTCTGATTTTTAAGGTCAATATCAGTGATTTCTCGCACAGAAAATCAAAAAATCATTCAAAAATCATACTTTTGCATGTCCGTAACAAATATAGCTATCCTAACCTCACCTACAAGTGAGAAGACCAATAAAGCTAATAAGGACAAAATCTGATCGATTAATCCGTACTCTCATCAGGACACTTATACACACACTGAATGGGATTATATTTCTAAAACAATTGTTTTATTCCTTTTCGTCTTTTTTTCTGTCAAAAAAACTTGTGAGAATTCTACAGACTTATCTTTAACTTTTCAGCTGTTCCTGCAAATTTCAAATAAGTTTTTTTTTTTTTTAAATGATTAAATATTCTTGTAATATTGGTTGATGGAATGTTGAATTGAATATGTCTTGCGGTGTTAGGTCCATTAAATCGACAACCTGATTTCCAAAGGCAGTCACAAAACTTGCCCACACATTTCAAAATGAAAGTCCTAAAATTCCATCAAGAGAAGAAAAATATTGTCAAAGATTGAAATTGTGGACAATCAAATCATATAAAATTAGACACAGCAGTTGTGTAATTTCTCAGAAAAAATGCGCTGAATCCAGCGTTTTATTGACAACACTGTATTCCATACCTGATGATTCAATTAGTCCCCGTCATTAAAATGTGGACCTTTTTGACATGGGTGAATTCGCAGAAGTGGACCTCCTGAACCAAAAATATTGACTTGTTTCAATATAAAACCTGTTTTCTTTTGCGCCCTACTGCTTCCAGCTATATCTGGTGGACACAAGAATCATTATCTTCTTATAAAGTCAAGAGTATTTAAAGGGATTCGCAGTGATAAATGCGAGAGATCGAAAAAAAAAAAGTGGAAAGCATTTTTTAACTTATAAATCGGGATAATAAGGTGGTATACAATTCCATTATAAATGCTGTTTTTAAAGGAGAAACAAACCACCAAATAGTGAAAAAATGGGAGATATGAGGGGAATTTGTCATACGTCTCCCGCAAATAGACACACAGCGACGGCGTCTCAAGATCTACACTAAACAGCTGATTGTGGTTTACACCAGTACAGAAGAAATACAAAGATCAATATGTTTGTGTTGGAGGTCAAACGTATGACATGGTACCACAATATCACGCTTGAAAATCGTGATATTCACCGGGAAGGCTTTTTTAAGTCAAGTTGGATTTTGATATGCACGTATAGAAAATTAACAGATCAGTAAAAAGTCGTTAAAGTCTTTAATACACCGGATTTCAAGCAAACCACTGCAGGTTATGTTCGCAGATCATGCAGGAAAACAAAAATAATATAAATATGATTTGAGGATTGTTTCGATGTTTCGGATTAGTAATCGCTGCTAGTCCCTTAGATTAATTGGGGGCTACATATAACCTATCTTTAAAATTTATTTTGGAAACCCTCAATAAAAAAAACAGTTTAAAAACTAGAATTTGACATTCTCCGGCTTTCCAGCTCTCTATATTCATAAAATAACTATCAAATTTCGTTAGGTGACCTTTTTGGCTGATGCCGAGGCATTCATATATACCTACCTCCAGCCTGACAGCTGAACACTAAGTGGCCCCTTCCAGCATAGCTGGAAGCCCACAAACCCTACAACTAACCTGTGCAGTGCTGGCAGATGAGCCATTGCTGTGTTCAGTGGTTTAATGTCCGTTCCCCAGCTTGTGATTCATGGTGTATTCAACTGAATCTCAGAGTAACTGTATGAAATAGGTTACACAAAAGTAATCACCTGATCTGAGTTATGCCTTCAAATTTTGTACAAGTACTTTGATCTTGAGAACTCTGAGGTATTGGTATGATCATCTAAAATGTTAACTCAAAATTGCCTTGTTAGTATGGATTAGGAAAATACTGGTTGCCAGTAGTAGTATAGTAGTAGTAATCAAAGTTTTGAAATCTTGTTTTTGTCCCCGTACAAATAGGGGTGGCCGGATTACTCACGCTCATAGCAATCGCCCTTACTCCCTCATTCTACTTCGCCGATTCAGTGAATCCTCCATCCTAACCCCAACCCTCCTACTGTTCTCATCCACTGCTTTTTACATGGCCTCTTGGTTGTCCCTTCCTCCTCAAACCATCCACCTCGAATCCAAAAGCCCTTCTTAAAACCGCAACCGCCTCAGCACCCAATTACCACCTTCTTCCAAACCCACATCTGCATCAAGTCTCTGTCTTCTTCCTAGCCATTGTCAACTTAAAACCACAAATTGCTCTCATCAGGGCTCTCATCATTGCTCTCTCTGTCCTTCTCAATATCCCCATATCATTTTCTCACTCCCTTCGGCATCACGATTCACACAACTCTTATACACCATTCTTTCATCTTCAAAGGAAATCTTTTCCATGTCAAAAAACTCGTCCATACATCCTCTAAAAACTTTAACCACCCATACCTTACTCTAGCTGTCACAGCGACCTCGCATCCACCACCCACTAACCCTGTCCCCCAGTATAGGACCTCCTCCACCGATTCCACACCTCATCACACAACTTTTACCCAGTACCACCATACCTTAGACTCTTTTCTCGCTATTCCCACACAAAAATCTCTTGCCAAAAATTGTGTACAATTTATCAATATGTTGTCCATGCTGTTCATTTCTGGTGGGGTCCACTATACAAAATATTCTAAATCAGAGTCACAAACTTTCATTGTCAAATCCCTGTGTTAAAACTAATCCCCCAATGTACAATACCTTGTAACAAGTACCAAGGACTACCTGTCCACAGCCGGTGTGTCGGGCAGCAAACCGTTTAACCCATAAGGTTTCTAAGGAAATCCATTGAGGGGGATGGATAGCTGGTTACCTGGCAGCAACTAATGGAAGATTAACCTGTTTAAGGGGGTCAGCTCTGGAGAACTAATGGTGGCCATCCAGAGTTTTCGGAACTAAAGATAAGCCTAGATGCCATGTTGCGTCTGGCCAGATAAAGGGGCTACCTGTACATTTATAGATGTTGTGTGGAAATCCCCGGGCGGCATGATGGGTATAGACATGTGCCAATCATAAAGGAATGGATATCGATTCAATAATAAAATTCCAAATTAACTTCCAAGGGCCCTTGGGTTTTGTTGAAGGCATGCTGAAGGGATTTCAATGTACTGGTACATGTCTTGAACTGTTTGATGTTGCACATAATTTTGTGTTAGGCTTCCTGTGATTGGAGAAGGATTGTGGTGGATGAAGGATTGGTGGTGAGAGGATGCATTATCCATACGGGGTAATGCATCCTCTCACCTTCTGATTTTGCGGATGTTTTTAATCACACCTCATCATGATAATATTTGGAGTGATCGCCAGATTTTCAAACCCTTGGTACGGGATTCACAAGAATTTTCGTCTTGTACGAGTGTAGGCCTATTCAATTTTGATACGGTCTCCGGATCCAGGCCTATAAACACGTATTTGTCGCGAAAAAAAATGAAATTAAAATCAATTAGTACTTTGAATACCATTAGTGGCTAAATGATTAATTATAGGAAGATGAAGAGGAAGGAAAAAAAAATCATACAGCCCGTGTGGGATTCGAACCTGGAATCGCGTGGTCATGAGCGAGAGAAAATATCCACTCCGCCAAGCGGGATTATGTTTATTATGTTATTTTACGTTTTCCAGAGCATCCGATGGAATTCCGAAAACGGCTTAATCATGTGATAATTTGTCCTTCCCCCTCCAATTGCTCATCCTTCCCCCCCCCCTCTGAGGCTTATCGTGAGTCAGGGGCCTTTAATCAAATTCATAAAATTCACTTTTTTTTGGCTCAGAGGTATGATGTTGCGTTGTTTTGAAGCGTTTTCCCAACCCTGTTGAAACCAGTCTAAGGCGTTCCATGCGACTACAATGTTAAAATGTTGGCTACTTCATAGATATCTGGGGCGGTTTAGGTCATTAATCTGGTATTTCTTACGAAAAAGGATTTATTGGAGCAGCAAAAAGATAATTGGGGACCGGATGGCCCTTCCTGACTTCAATGTGCTGGACGCAATGTTCCGGAACACGTAGTGTGGGTGGCGTAGATAACGGACTATGGACTTGGCGGAGCACTTTTTAAATACTCGGAGAGAAATACGATAACGACCTAACAACACCCCAGAACTATGGAGTAGCCAAACATTTTACATGTATCGCATGGGGAACGCCTTAGACTATGGTTTAAACAGGGTTGGAAACGCTGAAACACATACGAAACAGCATACATCTGAGCCAAAAGTGAATTTTATGATTTTATAAATGCCCCGTGACGCACGATAAGGCATCAGAGGGGGGGGGGGGGAAGGAGGATGAGCATGCGGGGGAAGACAAATGATTCACATTGATTAAGAGTCTTCGGAAGCATTCGGAGGCTCGGGAGGAAATTAAAAAACATAATAAACATAACCCGCTTGGCGGAGTGGAATGTCTCGCCTCGTTGACCATGCGATTCCCAGGTGAATCCCACACGGGGCGTTATATGATTTTTTTCCTTCCTCCTTTCATCTCCTAAATTAATCATTTTGCCACTACATGGTATTCAAAGTAAACAGATTAGATGTATTTCATTTTTTTTCGCGAAAAGTACGTGATAGGCTGGTATCGGCGGACCGTACAAAATGAAATAGGCCCTAAACTCGGACAAGACGAAAAGTATTGTGAACTACCGTACAAAGGGGGGTGTTGAAAAGCTGGCGATCCACTAGCAAATATAATATCATGATGATGTGTGATGAAAAACATCCGCAAAATCAGAAGGTGAGAGGATGCATCCCCGTTATGGGTAATGAATTCCTCTCACAACGAATCCTTCATCAAAACAATCATTTTGCAAGCACAGGAGCATAACAAAAAATTATGTTGCAACATCAAAACAGTTCAAGACTTGTACCAGTACATTGAAATCCCTTCAGCATGCCTTCAACAAAAACCCAAGGGCCTTGGAAGTTATTGGAATTTTCATTATTGATGAGATATCCATGCTTAATAGATTGGCACAAGTCTATACCCATCATGCCGCCCCCGGGGATGTGCACAACATATTAAATGTACCAGCTGGGCCCCTTCATCTGCAGAGCAAACACATGGACTTCTTAGGTCTATCTCTAGTTCCGAAAAAACTCTGGATGGCCACCATTAGTTCTCAAGAGCTGACGCCCATATAGGTAGATCTTAAGGTAGTTTTCTTTGCCAAGGTAACCAGTATCCCCCTCAAGGATCTCCTTAGAAACCTGCTGGGGGGATGGTTTTTTAGCTGCCGACAACCCGGCCTGGGGACAAGGTTATAGTCTGGTACTTGAAAGGTACATGTCATGGGATGAGTTTGCTCAGGGATTTGATAATGAAAGTTGTGACTCTGATTTGTAGATATTTTTATAAAGTGGGGGACCCCCACCAGATGACAGAATAATGTACAACAAATATTGATATTAATTGTAACAATGTTTGGCAAGAGATTTTGTGTGTGGGAATATGCGGAGGAAAAGGAGAAAAGAGAAAAGAGGCTAGAGGGATGGTGGTGGTACAGGGGGAAAAAGTTGTATGTGATGAAGTGTGTGGAACGGTTGGAGGATGGTTCATATACGGGCCAGGGTTAGTGGGTGTGTGGTGGATGGCATAAGCGGCTGTGACAGAGAAGTTAGGTATGGGTGGGTAAAAGTTTTAGGGAAATGTGGGAGAGTTGTTAAATGGGAAAAGATTTCCTTGAAGATGAAAGGAATGGTGTATAAGAGTTGGGTTGAGATCGTGTGCTGAATGGGAGTGGAAATGAGGTGGGGATTTTGAGAGGACAGAGAGGCAATGATGCGAGCAATGATGAGGGCAAAGCCAATGGTGGTGTGAAGTTGCTGGATAGGAAGAAGAAAGAGACGACTTAGATGCAGATGTTGGTTGGAAGCAGCGGTGTTTTTTGATTGGTTGCTGAAGGCTGGTTGCTGTTTTAAGAAGGGCTTTTGGATTCGAGGTGGATGGTTTGAGGAGGACAGGACATCCAAAGAGGCATTTAAAAAGAAAGTGGAGGAGGAGGAAAGTAGGAGGGTGGGGTTGAGGATGGAGGATGTCTTTTTTTTTTTTTTTACACTGAACGGGACGAAGGAGAAGTAGAAATGACGGGAGTAACGGGCCGATGCTATGAGCGTGAGGTTAAATCCGGCCACCCCTGTTAGGGACAAAAACGATCCAAACTTAGAGGTTACTACTAATATACTACTACTGGCAACCAGTATTTTCTAATTACATACTGAAAAAAGGCAAAATTGGAGGTAATTTTAGAGGACATAGTACAATACATCCAATTTCTCAAGATCAAAGTACTTGTACAAAATTTGAAGCATATACTCAGATCAGGTGATGATTTTGTAAACCTATTAATTAAAGTTACTCTGAGATTTCAGTTGAAATACAACATGGATCACAAGCTGGGAACTGACATTAAACCACTGAACCACAGCAATGGCTCTCTGCCAGCACTGAAAAGGTGAGTTGTAGGGTTTGTGGGCTGCCAGCTATGCCGGGCAGGGGGCCCACTTAGTGTTCAGCGGTAATGCTGGAGGTAGTTATATATGAATGCTCGAATCAGCCAAAAAGGTCAAACTTAAAGTAAACTTGAAGGGATTTCGAATATAGAGAGATGGGAAAGCGGAGAATGTCAAAAATTCTATGTTTTTAACTGTTTTGTTTATTGTGAAAATAAATAGGTTTCAAATAATTTAAGAAGTCTATATGTAGCCCAAGTAATCTTACAGGGACTAGCAAGCGATTTACTAATCAGAAACACGAAAACAATCCATCAAAATTTCATAATTTATATTATTTTGGTTTAATGGCAGGAGATGCGAACATAAACATGCAAGTGGTTGCTTGTTGAAATCCGTGTATAAAGACTTGAAAGCTTTTTATATGATTTGTAATTTCTATAGTGCATTACAAAATTCCAATGAGATTAAAAAGCCTTTCCAGGTGATATCCACAGATTTTCACTTGATATTGTGTTACATGATCAATACAGGTGACCTCAAACACAAACAATGTATTGATCTTTGGATTCTGTACTGGTGTTAAACCACAATCAGATGTTTAGTGTAGCTCGTGAGACGCCGTCGATGTGTGTCTATTTGCGGGAAGACGGTTATGACAAATTCCTAATATACTCCAGTTTTCCTATTTGGTGGTTTGGTTCTCTTTAAAAGAATTTAATGGGAATTGTACACACTTATCCCGGATTTATAAGTAAAAAATCCATTTCCACTTTTTTTTTCGGTTCTCGCATTATCACTGCTAAATCCCTTTAAAGACTCTTGACTTATGAAGAAAAGATACTGATTTTGTGTCACAGATATAGTGGAAGCAGTGGGAGCAGAAAAACGGTTGTTATTGAAACAAGTCAATATTTTGGTTCAGGAGGTCCACTTCTGCGAAATTCACCCAATGGCAAAAAGGCCACATTTATGACGGGACTAATTGGAATCATCAGGTATGAAATACAGTGGTGTGTCAATAAAACGCTGGATTCAGCGGCATTTTTTTCTGAGGAAAATTACCACAACTGCTGTGTCAATTTTATTAGGAATTTGATTTGTCCACAATTTATCTTTGACAAGATTTTCTTTGATGGAATTTGGACTCAAGTTTGAAAGGTTGGCAAAAGTTTTGTGAAGCCTTTGTAAATCAGGTTGTCTGATTTTAATGACCTTCTTAAACAACAACGACAAGAACATATTCAATGTTAGTATGCATTGAAGGCACTATCAGTGAATACTGAAAGAGTCAAAGTATTTGGTGAAATTTGTCAGGTCGAACACTTAAGAGTGAAAGATAGTCTGTAGAATTTATAACAAGTTATTTTTGACAGAACAAACAAAGACAGAAAGGGAAGAAAACAGTGTTAGAGATATAAATCTCCATTCAAGTGTGTGTAATAAGTGTCGTACTATGAGAGAAAGTACTGATAATCAGAGCAGATTTTGGCCTTATTAGGCTTTATTTGTCTTCTACTTGTAGGTTATGTTTAGGATACCGATACTGTTACGGACATGCAAAAGTATGATTTTTTGATGCTTTTTTTGATTTTATGATTCAGAAAATCACTGATATTGCTCTTTAATCAGAACAAAACTTTGTTTGAAACAACTGATAATACACATATTAATTAAGGCAAAAAAAAAAAAAAAAAAAATGGTTTTGTCTCAAAGTGACGGCGTGCGTTGTAAATTCGCCGGAAAATTGAAAAAAAGTAGCAGAAATTTTTTTTTTTCAAAAAAAAAGTCATTGAACTCCGAATTTTGTGAAACGAAATTGTGATTGAAAAAGAAATTCTGCAATTACCATGCAAATGCAATTTAACCCTATTTTTACCATTTTTGCTCTGTTTAAATGTCAACATGGCTAGAAAAATTGATATGGTATTGCATGGTAAACAACTCAACTTCAAGAGACTCAAAATGAAAACCCTCTTGAAAAATTTATATCTATAATGTAAGCACTTTTTTGAAAAACAAATATTGTTTAAATGGAAAATTATCACTTCTTTGCTTTGCTTTTAAACAAAACTGAAAAATACAAAAATGTATTTGTGGCTTATTTGTGCATTAAATATCATAATTCCAAAATATACAAACATTTCCTCTTTTTAATAAAAAATACCAAGCATCCATCTCAATACATTGATGTATTTTTGGAAATTGGAATGTATAGTATTTTTTCTTTATTTTCAATGGGTACATCAAAAATATCAAATCTATATGTACAACAAGTACTCTAATTAGTGAAGGGTGTACTAGTTTACTTTTCAAGTTAGAGCTATTTTAATAATGTGGACATTTTTGGAAAAAAAAATAAAAAGTAACAAAAAATACATTATTTCAACCCAAAATAACTCGGGCCACACGTCAATTTTTCAGAAATGTCAGCCAAATAACAGTTAACAGGAATATACTAAAGAATATCACATCATTAGGAGCTCTGGATATGTTTCTAATGTAAAAATCTTTTGGGGTAAAATTGGCAACATCACTAAACATTACACATTTCAAACCCAAAATCAATAACCAATATTGCTTCATGATAATATTTCTCACTTCACAAATACAAATCTATGTGCAATAAGTATTCTTCAAAACACCACAATATGAGCTTGGTACCAAATGTATTTTTCAAGGTATAGATATTTTAATATTTGACATTTTTGGTTAAAAAAAATAAAAATTATGAAAAACGCGTATTTTTAACTTAAAATACACAGGTCTGTCCCTTTTCAGAAATGCCAAGCCACGAAAATTTCAAAAAGTAGCAATATACTAGATAATATTTCTATCACTAGAAGCTCTGGGAATCTTTTTTTCTATTTAAAAAATAGTTTTTTTGGGTAAAATTGGCAACATCAACCTAAAAATTAACATTTGTCCTCCCCAAAATCATCCCACATGCTTCATTATCCTATTTCTACTCATAAATATCAAATTTATGTGCAATAAGTATTCTTAACAGAAAATATGAAGCTTGTACCAACTTGTACTTTTCAAGTTTAAGTATTTTACTATTTGACATTTTTGGTTAAAAAAAATTAAAAATTATGAAATAAATGCGTATTTAAACTAAAAATAACACAGGTCATGTCACTTTTCAGAATGCCAGCCAAGTAAATCAAAAAAAGTGGATATACTAGATTCATTTATTATTCACTAGAGCTCTGGCAATATTTTTTTCTATGTAAAAATCAGTTTTTGGGTAAAATTGGCAAAAAATAACTAAAAATTAACATTTCTCCCAAAATCACACCATTATGCCTCATTACAATATTTTTATCTAATAAATATCAAAATCTATATTTAATAAGTATTCTTCACAGCAAATAGGCAGGTGGTTAATATATTGTACTTTTCAAGTTATTATAGCTCTTTAATATTGCCCATTTTGGTAAATAAAAAATTAAAAATCATGAAAAATGCATATTTCAACCCAAAAAATAAACTCCGGCCCGTAACTGTTTAGAAATGCCAGACGGGGTTAAAATGTAAAAAAGTAGACTATATTGAATAATATTAACATTATTAGAAGGTCTGGAATTTTGGGTTGAAACGGGCCCACCCCAAATCCAGAAGAAGTGGCCTCTTCGTACTAAAAGTATTGGAATACCGTACAAAGGGTTGTGTGAAAGCTGGCGATACACTAGCAAATATTATCATACGCCCTCTGGAGGATAAGAATTACATGGGATATGACCGCGCATGCGTGAGCCAGTGCGATCGTATTTTTGGCGAGAGCAGACATTGAAAATTTTCCTCTGAAAATTTGGGAATGTGTGAAATTGGAGTGAACTTTGCGTTTGAGTGCAAATAAGAGTAAAGTAAAACCCGGTGTCCAATATGGCCAAGGGTGATAAGGACAAGGGAAACCCAATGGCCCCCCAAAAGAAGACAAAATAAAACAAGGGGGGAAAAGACAATGTCATTATCCCACCTTGGTAACGAGCAAAAACCGACCAAAGGCCTCTGGCAATAGCACACGTAATAAAAAACCAGGTGAGGCTAGTCAAGGTGTTCCGCCGCGGAGCTCGAATAAAGACGGCGGAATGCCAGTGATTTTGAGCCGACTGGCAATCCTTTGAAATCTAAACATCTGAGTGCAAGATATTAAGAAAGCTCAGAAAGAATCAAAAAGAGAACGAGAAATGCACCGCCGCGGACTACTTTATCCGCCTTTTAGTACCCAATGGGATGGAACGGATTACGCTTCGAGCCGATTACAATGAATATGAGACCCAGCAGCCCTGCGGACGTAGTTCGGATGCTGGATAATACTGAGTACATGTGCAGCAGGGCTCGGCACCGGGAAAAATGTACAACATTGATATTGTGGAGGATATAAAGAAAAGACCCGAGGGGTGAGAGCGTAAAGAAGGACTTTGATGAATTCTTGTGGAGTATATTGCTCCGAAAGAAGAAACAGCGCCCACCTGTGGCAAATTCATTGGCAAAGGAAGGGTTGGGTTTGTGTAAACAAGGATGTCGCTCAAGGAATTGGAATTAGAGACTCCGAAAAAGTGTCCGAAATATGGCGACCTGAAAATTGTACAGCGTTGTACAACATTGTGGAAGTTGACAGAAAAATCTCGTAAACAAACTTTGAAACATCAGACCAAAAAGTTTCGTGATCGAATGAATAATATTTACACTCTACTAAAGAAGGCTCATGCTTTACCAAAGGTAATTGATGGTATGCAAAGAGTGGTCATCCAGAAATGCGAACGAGATGAAAGACAATGACAACCATTGGTATGGGCGCCTGCAAGGTTGGGTATGCAGTTTCCACAATATTTGCCTGGAGTAGAGAGCTGCAGAAGCCAAGTTGCTTGGCGTTATTGAGAATATGTTTCTAGCAGAGATGTGACACACAATGCTTACCTGTATGGTGGAAACGAGAATGTTGAGAAGATGGTGAAAAATAGGCACTTCCACCACTGTTGCAAGCCACGCAGACCTGGTGATCTGGCATATTATCAACAGAAGAGGCGGCTTGATGCTCCTCGTGGGGGCCAGGACCATCCATAGGGTCAGGGGACGATAGACAAAGCTCCATACCCCTATATGTGACAAAACAGAGGAATTATGGATATGCTTACAGGCTTTGGGCAGTGGGTGGAGCAAGAGGGGGCCGAGGAACCGTGTAGAAGTTACGCCAGCCACGTTCTCTAGGCTCGCCGCCCAGTACAAATACCAAGGTGAGGTAGATGAATTGTGCAATAAAGAGGCGCTCAGGTGAATGAAAACCTGATTTGAATCAGAACATAGGAACCCAGAAATGTTGCAGGTCGACTGGGCAATTATATTCATAAGTGGCAAGGAAATAAACTGCTGATTTATTGAATTTTGCAAAACTGTATCAGGTTGTCACAATGAGTTTACCGATGGTACTCACCAGGTCAGATTAGCAAGCCAATCTCACAGTTTAGTGCTGAAAAGAATTGCCAAGTTTATTGAACAGAGATCAAACCTTGCATAGAAAAGGGTGTTTGGAAGAAGCTGCCACAGAGAATGGAGAATTTTTATCCAATATTGTCTAGACCTAAGAAGATGGTTCACATTAGATTGATCTTAAATTGAAGCAATCATGAATCGGTTGCGTACCATTCATTTCAAAATGGAAACATTCGATATGGCATTGAAGCTTGTGTTCCCAGAGATGCCAGTTTTCAGGTTTTACCGGAAATCGGGTGTTTTAACAACCCCAAAAACTGTCGGTTTTTTCGGTTTTTGTTTGTGTTTAGTTAAGTTTCCAAAAAACCGGTTTTCGGTTGTCTGGGGAGCCAAAAATTAAAGGAAAGTGTGATTTTAAAACAACGAGCATATTTAGTGCTATATCGCTCCCCTCCAGCAACTCGAAATTTACACGTATCATTGGTTTCCGACTCGATCACAATAGTACTATTCTACAAGAAAATCTTTTTGAAGGGGGACCGTTAAGCGATCATCATACAGGCTCTGGTAAGGAGTTGATCCGAATTCCAACGAGGCGCGCGCGATGTGTTGTGTGTGTGTTTTGCCATGGTCTTGCCGACATACTTTCGGTAGGAAAAATGGAAGTTCTGACGGACTCATGATTTACAAGCGATAGAATGAAAGATAAAGAATAAATGGAAATGGCCTGGTTGGAACTTGGAAGAGAAAGATGACAACGACAATTTTTTATCAGAGTACATGAAGAAACTGAACCAAGCTGGACTGACGTATACTACTAAAAATGACCGTCACCATGGTGTAGAAACCCGCGAATTATGGATCGTCGGGAAGAAAAAGGGCGATCAAAGGATCAAATGGTCACACGAAATAAAGATGTACTAAAGAACCAGGGAGGGCATGAAAAATGCACAAGTACCAGCTCTTTTTCAAGCCGCTGCTGTGAGGACTTTAACATAACCATCAGCTGGCAAGGCTAGATAGGCATGTAGTAGTCAGAGCCCATCAATCATGCCATTTGATCAGCCTTGATTATCATGAATGACATCTGATGAACTTACAGCTTAAAAATGATCTGAACCATGAATTGTCACCAGATAAACACTATTTTCATGAAAAATTACATTCTGTTTGAAATATCATGTATTTTTTTCAAAGAAATTTCTACTCCAAGATGATATCTATCTATGTATTTAAAAATGCTAAATCCATGAGCTCCGGGGGCGCTGCCTCCCTGGGCCCCCACAGGGGCTCTGCCCCTGGACCCCCCTGCCGGGTGGCCTAAGGTGGCCCCCTGGACCCCCGGCCAATTTCAGGGTTTTTTTACAATGAGGTGCTGGCATCTCTGTGTTTCCTAACATCTCTCCAAGGCAGATCGGAACCTAAGTTAAAAACAATCGACCTCCCTAAGGTAAGTGCTGTTTCAACTATCAATTATCATGAGGATGTTTGATAAACATCCGCAAAATCAGAAGGTGAGAGGATGCATTCCCCCCGTATGGTAATGCATCCTCTCACCACCAGAATCCTTCAACTACAATCATTCTCCAAGCAGCAGGAGCATAACACAAAATTATGGGCAACATCAAAATTTCAAGACATGTACCAGTTACATTGAAATCCCTTCAGCATGCCTCAACAAACTAACTCCAAGGCCCTTGGAAGTTATTTGAATTAGGAATGGCACATGTCTATACCCAATATGCCATACCATCATGCTCCCCCCATGCGCCCCGGGCGATGCGCCACAACATCTAGAAATGTACAGCTGGGCCCTTCATCTGGCCAGATGCAACACATGGCATCTAGGTCTAACTCTAGTTCCGAAAACTCTGGAGGCCAACCATTAGTTCTCCAGAGCCGACGCCCTTAACCTAGGTAGATCTTCCATTTAGTTCTGCCAAGGTAACCACTATCCCCCTCAATGGATTTCCTTAGAAACCGATGGGGGTAACGGTTTAGTCGCCGACAACACACCCGGGCTGGGGACAGGTAGTCCGGGTATTGTTAACGGTACAAGTACATTGGGGATGATTGTTTGAACATCAGTGGAATTATTGATTAATTGAAAGTTGTGACTCTGATTTGTAGAACATTTTGTATAGTGGACCCCACCCAGAATGAGAATGTACACAAATAATGGATATAATATGTACAATGTTTGTGCAAGAGTATTTTGTGTGTGGAAATATGCGAGAAAAAGAGCTAGAGGGATGGGGTTACAGGGAAAAGTTGTGTGATGCGGTGTGGAATCGGTGGAGGAAAGGTCATGTACGGGGACATGTGTAGTGGGTTTGTGGATGCAGGCGGCTGTGACATACAGCTAAGTAAGAGGTATGGGGTGGTTAAGTTTAGGGAATGTGGAGAGTTGTTACTTGGCAGAAGATTTCCTTTGAAGATGAAAGGAATGGTGTATAAAGTTGTGTAATCGGTGGATGCTGAATGGAGTGAGAAAATGAGATTGGGGATTTTGAGAAGGACAGAGAGAGCAATTATGAGAGCAATGTGAAGCAATGTGTGGTGTGAGTTGATGGATAGGAAGAATACTGAAGACTTGTATGCAAGATGTTGGTTTGGAAGAAAACCGTTGTCTTGAGTTGCTGAAGGCTGGTTGCTGTTTTAAGAAGGGCTTAATTGAGTTTGAGGTGGATGGTTCAAGAAGGAGGGGACGACCAAAGGAGACATGGAGGAAGCAAGTTGAGGAGGAAAGTAGGAGGGTTGGGTTTGAGAATGAGGCTGCACTGAATCGGGTGAAGTAGAATGAGGGAGTAAGGCGATTGCTGAGCGTGAGGTAAATCCGGCCACCCCTGTTTCAATGGGGACAAAAACAGTTTCAAACTTTAGATTTACTACTACTACTACTATTAACTGGCCAACCAGTATTTCTAATATCTAAAACGGCAATTTTTGAGTTACATTTTAGATGACAATAGCCAATACATCCATATTTCTCAAGATCAAAGCAAAGTACTTGTACAAAATTTGACATATCTCAGATCAGGTGATTACTTTTTGTAAACCTATTCATACAGTTTACTCTGAGATTCAGTTGAAATACAACACTGATCACAACTGGGAACTGACAGTAAACCACTGAACACAGCAATGGGTCTCTGCCAGCACTGAAAAGGTTAGTATGTAGGGTTATGTGGGCTGCCAGCTAGTGCTGGAAGGGGCCACTGAGTGTTCGTTCAGGGCTGTCATGCTGGAGGTTATGTATATATGAATCCTCGATCAGCCAAAAGGTCAACCTTAAAGTAAACTTGATAGGTATTTTATGAATATCGAGAGCTGGAAGCCGAGAATCGCCAAATTCTAGTTTGTAACTGTTTTTTTTATGGTGAGTTTTCAAATAATTTTCGATAATGTTATATGTAGCCCAATAACTTAAAGGTACTAGCAGCGATTTACTAATCCGAAACATCGAAACAATCATCAAAATTCCTAATTTATATATTTTTGTACTCTGGCTGGATATCGAACATAAACCTGCAAGTGGTTGGCTTGAAATCCGTGTATTAAAGACAAGGCAGTACTTTTTATCCTGATTCTAAGACTTTCTATACGTGCATATCATAATTCCAACTTGAGATAAAAAAGGCCTTTCCCGGTGAATATCACCGATTTTCAGCGTGATATTGTTACATGATCATTACAGTTTGACCTCAACACAAAACATTATTGACTTTGTATATTCTGTACTGGTGTAACCACAAACAGCTGTTTGTATGTAGATCTTAGACGCCGTCGCTGTGTGTCTATTTGTGGGAGACGGTAATGACAACTTCCTCATATACTCCCTTTTTTCATTCACTATTTGGTGGTTTGTTTTTCTACTTAAGGCATTTAGAGAATGGGGACAACACTTATCCCTATTTATAAGTTAAAAAAAAGCATTTTCCACTTTTTTTTTTTTTGATTCATCTCTCTGGCATTATCACTGCTAATCCCTTTAATACTCTTGAACTTTTATGAGAAAAATAATGATTACTTGTGTCCACCAATATAGCTGGAAGCAGTGTCGCAATAAAACAGGTTTTTAATAAATATTGAAACAAGTCAATATTTTTGGTTCAGGAGGTCCACTTCTGCGAAATTCACCCAATGGCACAAAGTTCCACCACACATTTTATGACGGGGACTAATTGAATTCATCATGTATGGAATACAGTGTGTGTCATAAAACGCTGGATCACGCATTTTTTCTGAAAAATTACACAACTGCTGTGTCTATTTGATCAGGATTTGATTGTCCACAAGTTTCAATTCAATCTTTGACAAGAATTTTCTTTGATGGAATTTTGGACTTTCAGTTTGAAAATGTTTGGCAAGTTTTTTGTGAAGCCTTTGTAATCGGGTTGGTCGGATTCGATGACCTTAACACAACGACAAGACATATTCAATGTTAGTATGCATTGAAAGGCCTATCATGATATAACCTGAAAGAGTCAATTATTTGAAATTGCAGGAACAGCTTAAAGTGAAAGATAAAGTCTGTAGAATGCTCACAAGTTTATTTTTGACAGAAAAAAAAAAAGACAGAAAAGGAAGAAAACAAGTGTTTAGGATCTAAATCTCCATTCAATTGTGGTGTAATAAGTGTCTGTCTGGAGAGTAATGATTAATCATATCAGATTTTGGTCCTTATTAGCTTTAATGGGTCTTATCACTTGTGGGTATGTTAGGATACCTATTATGTTTACGGCCATCAAAAGTAATGATTTTTGATGAGTTTGTTTTTTTGATTTTTCTGATTCAGAAAATCACTGTATTGCCTTTCAAAAAATCAGAAAACAAAACTTTGTTGTGAAACAACTATAAGTAGCCACATATAATTAAGAAGGCAAAAAAAACTGGTTTGTCTCAAAGCTTACGCGCGCGTTTGTAAAATTCGCCGAAAATTGAAAAAAAAGTTATGCAGAACTTTTTTTTTTTTTTTTTTCAAAAAAAAAGGTCAGAATATCTAAACTCCGAATTTGTTGTTGAACTGAAATTGTGAAAAGCACGATTCACGCAATCTCGACTTCCCGCGGTGACTGCTATTTTTACGTGACGTGAGTGCAGAGACATACTTACTGGCCCAGCGTGTGAGTGAAAACACTCCACCATCAAATAAATGGCAATATACTTCCATACTGTCCGGTAAAGTGTTGCAGGCTCGAAACGGTTGAAACTGGCAGGCCCTAAGTGGTTGTTTAGCGTCGTCATATCGCAAAGCCAAATCGGAAGACCCCATACATAAATACATATTAAAGTTTATTGATGTGCAATCCATTGATAAATAATTCTTGGCAAAATCGAATATTGGCCCTTCAGTTCAAAATCGCGCATTCAACACAGGTATAATTTATGTGTATTTCAATGCGGCACTTTATTTACTGGTGTGCGGGTCATAGGTTCAATTGCAACGTCGCGTATATACATGTGCTTCGGAAAGTAACGATGGATACTGTTATTCTCAAAGTTAATTTTTGAATCTGCACCTATAAACAAATGGATCCGCCACAAAACTGATAAGAACAAACCTCTTAAAGATAATTGCATTTGAATCTGTTTGGGGGTGGAAATCCAGTGTGGATCTGAGGCAGAATCGCTGATGTTGGATACTACTGCCATGACTGCCAGAATTCGTGATCCATGGTAGATGTACAAGCACAGGTGAGTTGACGATCAGTGGATGCATGGCACTGATATTTTATTGCCGAGCACAAAGAGTTAAAAATTTAAAAAAAAATACTGCGGTATTTTGAGACCCACTATTTTTTTTGGCCAATGAACCATCTACCTACTATCATTGTTTCAAAAGCATCATGGATGTCACTTGGGCAGTTAATTGATTAAATAGGCTTGGTTCCTGACTAAAATGATTGTGTAGGCCCAAATTCTGCCACACCTGTCCTTTTTTGTGATCCACAAAGACTCTCATCTGTACTGAATCAGACCATTCATTAGATATCTGTGATTTCACAAATCCCGAACCAGCTTGGAATTTATACCCCTTCTTCTGATGGGTACGCTCCGTCACAGGAGTGGTCCCCGTTGGGATAACAGGAAAAGTGGAAGAGTAGGAATGTCCCTTAGAAAAGGGGGGTTAGATTTGCATGATGAATATAGGTGGTTTATATTAATATTTTTGTGTCATTTGCAAGAGGGCACATTGCTTTTGATATTGTGTCTTTTGTGTCTCTGTCTGTTGTTGTTTTGTGTGCCCCACGTTTACCCCTCCTAAAAAGTGGGGTCACAGGTCATCTTTAAACAGGTCATTAGAGGTCATTGCCCCCAAATGGTCCAGAATTATCATATTGCTTGGTTAGTCACATTTGTTGATCGATTTCCATGGATTCGGATAAAAATTGTCTTGGGTAGTGTCCCACATTGGTGACCTAATGTGACCATGTCGAACCTCCATATGACTTTGTGACCACAAATGGTCAGATTTTTACACTTGCTTGGTGTATCCACTTGTGTTCATAGATTTTCATGACACTTGGATACAATGGTCCTTGGGTAAGTGTCCCACATGTTACCTCAGTGACCTCAATGTGACCCTAGTGATCTCATGTGACTTTGATTTGACCCCATTCACAAACTGCAACACTATGAACCCGTCTAATGGTGGGTTCATACTTCATCGGCAGACATCTTCCGACTCTAAGCCTTTCGACATGCTTTTTACGCAACGCGTAATGTTTCATGCATCTGGCGCGCCAAGCATGTTCGAAAGGCTAGCGTCAGCAGACGTCTGCCAATTTGAAGAATGAACTCACCTTTTATGTGAAACGCTGTATTTTTAATTTCTAATCCTGCATTTTTGACTCGCGCTGTATAGCAGTATCCAGGCTTGCAACGTATACAAGTAATGAAAGACAGGAGAGTGGATGATTTAAGCCAGTTGATGGTTTTTCCTGAGAAGAACTTGCCGGAGCTTGTGTAAAGATAACTGAATTTCCTTCTCCTAGTCTTAATATCCTGCCTGGGTTTAATCACAAAGGCACCAATCATCTTGAACACTGTTTGTTTGTTTCCCCTAGTTTTCTTCTGGATCATTTGCTCGGAAACCAGTAGTGTTTGTCAGTCCCATATCCCTCATAAGGATATCCAAGCTGTATTGAGAGAGTCAGATGTTGATCTGAATCAAATGACCAGGAGCCGTCTGACCAGCAATACAGAGGTATGGTGATCCTCAAATTAGTGTAAAAGATGAGATTTTTTTGTTTTGGGGGGGCCGTATTAGATGGGTCATCCATGGATGCGCATCCATATTTTTCGTGGTGGAAATCTCATCTTTTTTTTTATTACTACTACTACTAAACCTAATATAAACCAAATGTTTTAAAATCCGGTTTTATCCCCTCAGCGGGGTTGGCCCGATGTCACCTCACATTTGCAAGCAACCGCCCCTGCTCCTTCCTTTCCATTTCCATTCATTTCACACCCGATTCAATCATCCTCCATCCTCACCCCCCTCCACTCTCCTCCCACTTGTTTCTTTTTCTGCATGTCTTCTTGGACGTCCCCCCTCCTCAACCGCCCACCCAGAACTCAAAAGCCCTTCTTAACACTTGCTCATCATCCTTCCTCAACACATGCCATACCAACGTACACATTCGCCTTCGCCAACCGGTTCCACCGCATCATCCAAAAAACCCAACATCGGCATCAAGTCCTCGTCTTCATCCTGTCCATCAAACTTCACACCACACATCGCTCTAATCATTGCTCTCTGTCAATCCCCATCTCATTTTCACTCAGACACCACGTCTCACTCCCAGTACAGCATCACTGATCTCACACAACTATTATACACCATTCCTTCATCTTCAAAGGATATCTTTTCCTTGCAACAACTCCCACATTCCCTAAACTTACCTACCCATACCTCACTCTCGCTGTCACTGCCGCTTCACATCCACCACCCCCACTACTTATCCATAGATAAGGTGCGTTCTTATTATTGAAATTGTGTAATATTTGCTTTTTATTGGCATAAAATTTATTTGTTAAAAATATTGTTAAACCATTATTTTTTATGCATTAATAATAGCACCCCTCTTCGCAATCTTTGCACGGTGATCCCACTCTGTGTAAATTGCATCTGGCGTACAAACCACGACATCATGACGCATTTAAATGCACCATTTGCGTGCGTCAAATATTGCACTACACTGCGTAATTGCTGATGCACTATCCATCTATTATCCCGTAATGGACGGCGAGCTTTGATCTAAACCAATCAAATTTCGTGTTAACATGATACCACCCCACTTACAATTTTTTTTGAAGAGGCGCCCCGAATTTTTCAAAATGTGATATTTTTTGCACAGTTGCTTGGAACTTGCTATGAAACTATACCTGTGAATGTGTTAAGCTGAAAAAATGTCTTTTCCGCAAATGAAGGATGTTTGTATTGGAAATAATTAATATCTGAAATCCCGATAATTCAACTACTGCTGGAAATGGCCTCCAATATGAAATTGGCCGGGAAAGAGTTTAATGTGGCATGTCTACACTCCATCCAGTAGCTGTTTTCATTGTTCAGTAAGTTAAGTTTGAGGACTTTATCGTGACGTGGCACTATTTTATAATGGACTGACAGGATTTTGTGTTTCCAGCTCTGCCGTTAAAAATACATCAGGGATCTCTTGATTCAATTTACAAATCGCTTTAATGACAATACGCAACTTTGAGCATTACCATCCGCATGTATAGTTTACTGGACAATGACAACCCAACTGTGGCAAAAATCTCAAATTTTGAATTGGTGTACTCTTAAAAATATGCTATTATTGCTTTATAAAAATTAATACTTTTGGTTTTATTCAAATGCCTTGGCATTTTGTGGGTTGGGTTAAGCACAGTGTGTCTCCTTGCTTTGCCCACTGTGATCCCAGGTTCGATCCTCGTCGGCCCTGTGCTTCCATGTGAATTCCTGGGTATACTTGGTTTCCCTCCTGCTTCTAAAACCTGGACTTTCTTCCCTAAAAGTTATATGATAATAAAGTGAATTGACAATAAAGTATCCTTGTGACACTACAATGGACATGATAGTGTGATGTGTCGTTAAATACAATACCTCCTCCTCCTCCTGCTTGGCAATTTAGAGTTTATTACAGAAATTGCAAAATTACACATTAACCAACCCAAGATTTCATTAATTCAAATGCAGGTTTTCAGGCAACTCATGAAAATTCCACACCCAGGAGCATTTTTGATGGAAAGAAGAACCAAGGACAAACTTTAAATGAATGAGTAGGGTAATTTACTGGTGCATAATGTTAACCATTACGTTCTGTTACAAAGAGCGGACACGACATAAAATGAGGTTGATTTAACAGGTGGGACCATAATATCTGTTGTGTTTCGTGAACTTCAAAATTTTTCCATAGCCATATTATGGCTGTAAGGTCAATAACAAAATATGAACAGGCCGGCATAGTGGCAACCCCCTGGCTAAAACCTTGAACTGGTATTTTCTCCATTTGTCCATGGGTTTTAGTGATTTGTCGAAGCGCCTTGCTGTATTTCATTCTCAATTACAGGTGATGGTAACAATTGTGACAGGTGTGCCAGGAAGTCTAAGAAAACTGTGTAAGATACTCCCAATATGCCAAAGAACAAAGCAGGCAGTACCAGCAAATATTCACTGATATTTCTTATTTTCTATTACCTCTTATTGCCCATTATTCAAAAGCGTGTTGTTTGATTGGTTTGTTTTACTGCCCCTAATTCTGTCCAATAATGGGTCGCAGTTCAACGGCCTAATGCGTGATGCAAAATCGGTGTCATCACCGCTAAACGCCTGTAAAGACGTCAACAACTGTTACATTTTTAATCAGAATTTGTCATTTTTGGTTATCTTTTATTTAGTGGGTAATAAATATAAATAAAGGGTGCGATGTTCCATGTTTATGCTTAATAATGTGTCTTGGCAGTAAAAACATTTGGAATAATGGTCTCAGCTTCGCCTCGCCCATTATTCATGTTATTTAACTTGCCTCGGACTCATTATTCTTGCATCTTACCTGTTATTTCTTAAAGAAGGTGTTTGTTCCGATTATATTTGGTCTGTTGTTCTCCTACTGATATAATCCGAATTTGTATACGCTAACCACATTACCATGGGAAACAAGCCTTGAGGTTTTTTTTTTTTTTTGATGCTTGCCGTGATATGCATAGCGCAACGCCCCCATTCACTACTCTGTGCTAATATTGCATGGTTGACCCTATAAAAACAGCAGTTTTTTGTCAGTACTTAGCAAAGAAATGGATTTGACGGCTGAAATTTCAGGAGGACATTGAGAAAATGTGGCTTTTCATCTGACATCAACATCGATACTAATCATGTGTCTCAATAACGATTCGGAAACAAGCCCCTATTAATTAGAAAAGCACACATCCTCGGAGGTATTCTGTTAATTGATCAAATGCAGTCAGTAGTGGGTATGTACTAACCCTAACTGGTTTGGACTATTAAAAGCAAACAGTAGCACATTGTTTGAAGAGCGCCCCCAATATTCAAATTTGTGAGATTTATGCAGTTGTGTGCTGGTAATTGTCTAGTAAATTATATCTGTGAATGGTAATGCTCAAAAGTGTGCATGTGTCATAAAAGAAGGATTTTTTAATTAGATCGGGGATCCCTGATCTTAATTCAGCAGCAGTGCTGGAAACATGAACTTTTTGTGTCTCCATTATGAAATAGCACAATTTCATGAAAATGATCCTAACTTGACTTGCGTGAACCAAGTTTTTGACATGGTTTTGACATGAACATGTTGCTATTTCCTGGCTATTTTATATTGGATTGACATTTTCAACGGCCATTGAATTATTAATGGGATCCGATATTAATTATCTTAATTACAAAATTCCTTCTGATGTGACACATGGAGAGGTTCGAGCTTTATCATTCACAGGTATAGCTCACTAGTCAATTACCAATGCAACTGTGTAAAAATCTTTGAAGATTTTGAAAATTGGGGGCACTCTTCAAATCAAAATGTGCTGTTATTGCTTCAAGAATCAACCTGATACTCATCACTTACAAGCTTGCAGACTTAAGAGATTTGCTTTGTTAGACATTGGTTTGGGGTTCGGTCCTCTTTTCAGTCTCTTTTGCAAATAGGGAAAGAGTTCCATATGTACCCCCCTTTAAAATTGTACAGTAAACAAATTCTTTTTTTATTTATGGCCTTACAATAACAAATACCCTAACCCTAAGGCCCAAAATAAAAAAGAATTTGTTACATGTAGAACTTAGAAAAGGGGTACATCTGGAACTCTTGCCGCAAATAGATACATTACCTAAGATTTAGGGATAAGATTTAGGGGAAAACTTGCAAGTCTTAGGAGGAGAAGTTTGAGATTTTATTTTTTTGCAACAGTGCTTCATTTGACATCTTTTTGTTTCTTGGGTTTATTTGTATACAAGCTTGACTCACCAAATACTGATATTTTGTTCTGCATGAAATTTGAATAAGAGTCTTTGAAAGTTTCAGATTAAGATGTCAAATATTTTGTACAGTATTCTTTGAAGAGATACAAGCTACAGGCAGCGTACAATTTAAACCTCTTTCTTTATACAGGTGGGTGACCTTAAAGCCCCCATTTGACTCCACTGAAGGCTTCAATGTAGAGAGTACACAGAGCTCACTGGCAGCTGTAATAGCTGCCTCAAAGAAGAAAGGTATCAGGGCAGCTACTGGTGGCAGGAAGAAGATGAGGGTACTTGTAGTCACAGCAGGGTAAGAATAAACTCAAGGCTTCATTTAGTGAAATTTTGACCATTGTCAGGTCAGGTTTCGATTGTCAGGTCAGGTTTTCTTGAGGGCCTGCTATCCTGATAACCAGTATAGTAGTCCCGGGATGTTGGCAGCTAAACAGTCACACCCATTAGGTTTTTAACGAAATCTGATGAGGAGGGTATCTGGTTACCCTGGTAAAAATGCTAGGTCAAAATTGACTCCATTTAAAAAGCATTTTGTGATCCACAGCCTTGTCCCCCCGACTTACCTCAAGATTTTTATATCTTCTGAACTGTTGGCCTAAGTATAGTATATGTGCCTAATCGTATGTACAAATTCGAACTACTGTGGGAGAAATTCGTAATTTTGTCCGTAAACGGACATAAATTGCAACGCAGTGGCCTATGTGGCACTGTGAAACAAACATTTGCTCATAATAACAAAAAGCACTGTTAGAAGCAACTGAAATTTTGTAAATAATAATCTTTTCCCGAACATATCTAGTGAACCATAAACAAAAAATGAGTTGCTGAGATCACAAAATACACCTTTAAGGGGATTCACTTGATTTCAACCTATCATTTTCAGTGCTTCATGGGAAAGACCATTGTTTACATTTTGGTGCATGGGAAAGGCCATTGTTAACAATTTGGTTCCAAAATTTTACCAACTTGTCCTCCCTAGGCAGAAGGCTGAGGATTACAAAATGTCTTAGTCACAGCTGTTTGAACCCATGCAAATTGTCTCTTTTATTTTTGGTCGCATTTCATAAGTTGGTCTGTCAAATATAGTGGAGATATTACATTTGTCCAACAAATTTTATGTTTGAAGTAAAATATTTCAGGAAGTACTGAATGTATGACAACAAAATTGGTGTCATTTTGTAGCTAATTTTGTTTTTTCTTTAATGCAACAAGTCCCATTTCATTTGAATGGATAATATCGAAGTTACGTTTAAAATTGTCCAAGTATGTCAGGGTGGAGTCGGTGGAGGAGCAGTCGGTGGAGGAGCAGCCCATAGACTTACACATAAAAAACTGAAAATACACCAAATTTCTGACCTTTGTACCTGAAAAAGTATTTACAGTAAGGAAATAATTCTTTTTCATAAGCATAGTTGAATACCTAAAGATGCAAATTCTGCAAAGAAACACCATGCATTTATACAGGGTGAGTAAAATTATACAGGGTGAAAAAAATACCTTTGTGTGACATAAATCTAGTTGTGTCACATCGGTAAAACATGTCTTAATCTTGTGTTATACAACACTTGCAACTGGTATTTAGCACTGGTCATGTTTTAAAACACAAGAAATATTTGATATGATAGATTATACAGGGTGGTTCAAATTGTATAGGGTGGATGTATTTCATGACATTTTTTTGTATTTAAATTCATTTTCAGCATGCATATCAGTCACAATAAATGCTTTATTTTGTACCTGTAGAAAATATTTTAGAAGTGTGAATATGTGTTTAATGCATGTACATGTAGGTCAAATTATGCTTTATACATCAGTGTATATTCAGAATTTTTTCTACAGGTGTATATGTGCAGGACCCTATTTTAAATGTGAGAAATATACAGGAGGATTGCCTTCCATTTTTATCACCCTATATGATTTTATCAAGGAATGCTGGTTTTAGAAGAGGCTTACACTATATACTTTCTGGCTACACTGTTTAATAATTTATTGGTTCAACTTCCATAGCATTAAGACACTTGAGCACCAGAAGTTTTGCTCTTACAGGGTAATTTTATTTCTGATCACCCTGTATAATCAAAAGTACACAAGAGTATGGGTTATATATAATGTTTAGAAAGCAACTTGCTTCCATTACCAATGACCAGGAAAAGATTTACTTTGAAAAGTAGTATGAAAATTTTTTATACATGTATTTTACACTTAAAGATAAGCATAATTTTGACCACCCTGTATATTTAACACAAGGTATTGTGAACTCTTTCTTACTTGCTTGTTTGAAGGGCCTAAGTAATACCTTTCTGAATCCATATTTATTTTGATCTACATATCATTCAGAAAAGGAAACCACACAGTTCACCATGACAAGAAAAATGCTAACTTTTTTGTTGTTTCACCCTGTATATTTCTGACCCACCCTGTATAACAAGGTTGTACTTAGCTGTTTTGGCAACAATGTAATATAAGCTTTCCAAAAATGTGCACTTTTAATGGTCTAGAATGTATTGATTAAATGTAATACTCTGTTGAATGAAAAAAGGCACAATATTTGTTATTTTCTACCATGTAATAGTTTTTAGGACCAACTTATGAAATGCGACCTTTTAGAGCAATTTTAATCAGTGGCGACACAATTTTGACAACTGTTATAAGTAGGGACATGTAAGAGCTATTACCTCTGCAAAAATCACAAATATCCATTTCGGAAATCTTGCCATATAAGCCTACAAAGGTCATGATTTGTATGTTATAGCACCCTATATATGCTCATTCTCCATAGAGATTGTGTTAAACTAGATTTGAAAAAAAAAACGTATGTGATGCGATCTGGGAAAACCCGCCACATGGTGGGAAATTTATATTTTGAGTTTTTACTATCAATGCAGAGTTTGAAATATTAAGTTTCCATAACTGTGTACTTCTTTTTTCTTTGACACACACGTCAAAAGTTACGCCGTATACAATCTGACAAAAATAAAGTACAATATAACAGATTTTAACCTATTTTCTTTACTTTTTCAAAAGTGTGCTGTGCGACATGTGGCGGGACGGTTTTCCCAGATCACATCACATATTTGCCCGCAATGAAATTTCGTAAAATTTATACAGGATGAAGTCAGTGGTACAAATAATCCAAATTAGTTGTCAAAAGTGTGTCACTGTTGATATTTGTTGTTTTATTCTGGTTTTGTTATAATAAATGGGACCTTCAAACAGCTGTGTAGTGATGAAATCTTAAGTTGAGTAAGAGTTTCTTGATATTTACATGGTATATTTTCAATTTCAGGTTTGCAGACACAATACAAGTAGTACAAGCCATAGCAAGCCATCCTGACCCAGAGGTGGTCAACAGATTCGTATTGGTGCTGTCACTGCATGTGTAGATCCACTCAATACATTCATTGTGAACAGGTGGGTATATAAGATTTAAGTACTAACATACCAAGGCTTGGCATGGGTGCACTTAAACGCTGACTCGGAGATTTCCGATGAGGGCGCACTCATCCAAATGGAAAATCCATGTCATATTTCTAAATTAGGAATTAAGCATTTTAGTTGATTCTTTAGTTCTAGATGGCTATTTTAATTACTACACAAAAAAATTATATTTCAAAATCTCTGAGTCAGCTTTAAATACAAGAAGCACAAACGTTTGAAAAAAGGACTTTTTGGGGTGAATTTCATTTTAAAGTTGGTTTGTTGCAGTTTTACTTTAATTGATCTGTAAAGAGATGAAAAGGGATACATATACAGGGAAGCACCAGTTTACCAGTCCAAGTATTACAATTGGACTGATACTGGACCGTACACAACACCCCGAAAATTGCAGGATTATGTGTCGATGCTTAAATATTTTTCTCTTTCAGATGAGCACCCCCACCTTGTTGTTCATCTTCTAATCATCAATTTCCTTCTCTGTGTGCATTTCTTCTCTTCTTCTTGATCTTACTCACCACTCCTTCATTCTTCAGTTGACTCCTTGATGATAAGTGTTGTTGGGGCTGCAGCTATAGGAAGCGACAATATCCAATCTTGTTGTTGACAATATAGGGAGTTCAAAAGTTTTCGACCTGGGAAACATGCCAAGTGGCTGACATTGTACCAAACCAAACTTGTTAACATATTCGAACCCGGTCAGATAGCATTGATTCTGATTTTGAGCTGCGAAGGCAAGCTACCTACAAAAGTGCCCTGAAACTTGTTAGTGTGTTTCGTCGTCGTCCAATCCGTTCGTTACGTTTGGTAACATTAAAATGTTGTAATCCATTGGATGCTCGTTTACAGCTGTCCCGGTAGGTATTTATTTTCGAATGCGCCAAGAACACGCATTTTCACTGATATCCTATAAAAAACTATCGGGTTGGTGGACGCTGTTGGTGGATCCTACCGTGGTCAAAGTTCTCAAGAGAGGTGATTCCAGTCAACGGTGGGTGGAAAAGGCAGAAAAGCGGAATGAGCAAGAATCGAAGGACAGAATCGGCAGAAAAGAGAATGGGCATGCAGAATCGGTAGAAAAGACAGAAATAGAGAGACAGGGAATATGCAGAAGAAGAGCAGAATGGACATGCAGAATAGCTTCAGACAGAAGACCCAGAAAGCAGAATGGCCAGAATGCAAAATATGAAGAATACCGGGTAGCATAATAGCAAAATACAGCAGGGGTGGAAAAACACTTTGGTTTGGGTCACAAGATCTGGGCATGTTTTAAATTTGAGCTTGTATATGAGACCCTGATTTTAACAGAAAAATGCATTGCAAATGGAAATACATTCATTCTTCAAATAGCAACTGAGCATTCTAGATTCGGTACAGTGCGCGACATTCTCAAACACACCGATAGGCGGTATGGGGGGCCTTACTTGGCATCTTACATGTTTCGAAAAAAGTACGAAATGAAGTAAAGATTATTAAAAATACAACAATAATTAAAAAACAAAACAAACAAGCAAACAAATTGAATGTTAAAAAAAAATTCAGGAAAAAATACAACAACAACAAAAAAACAAAACAAATAAAAATATAAACAAAAATTGCGGATAAGAAAAGAAAACAATCTAATGAAAACGCTTGTATTCTGTAGTGCTACTCTGCCTATCCTAATGGTCTGTTCATATTTCCACTGCACTTCTTCATTGCTACGTACGTCAGTAATTTAAGGTCTCTTCATACTTCACTGCAATGCAGTGCAGTGCCACTGCACTGCATTGCGTGCTACTGGCATTAATTTTGCCTATATATCGACCACTTCCCCCTTTGTGCTACAACAACTTGTACGCAACCCCTGCAATGCAAGTTAAAAAAACGATTTAACTTTGTTGTAGTACTGCATTGCAAGATATCAGGCAATGCAACGCACTGCACCTACTTGCAGTGGAAGCAGGAACGCCTTTTACTGCAATGTTCCATCGCTTCTGCTGCACTCCTAATCGAATCGTTTACTGCAAGTCCACCCAGGCACTGAAGGTCAATAAATTTACTTAATTTGTTTGCAGTACTGCATTGCATTGCTGCAGCCCTGCGATGCTTACAGTAACGATTTTTTGGTAGACTGCTTGCAATCTGCACTACAATGCAGTGGAAGATAAACGTACCTTAAACCCTGCCCTTCAGTGCTTAATTCCTTTTACATGGAGGGGTGGGATTCATGAAAATTTATTCATGACATAGGGTTTTACTCGATTCCTAGTACAATGTGCGTCAAAACCTCTCAAAACCTTACCATTTAGAACATAAAATCGTTAAATGTAAATTGACAAGTGAACAAAGTGGCTCGCAAATCGTAAACTATTAGGTAAAATATATGAAATTATTTTGGTCAAAAACCGGGCGTTGACATTGCGAGTTATCGTATTGACTACCGACTACCCCCTCTTCATCAATATATATAATTTATATATATATACACAACCCCCGGTAATCAATGCCCATTTGCTGCCCTTTCTGCCTGACAATTCTCAGCTTTTTCTGCCATTCTGTCCTCTGCTTCGCTGCTCAGTCTGCTCATTCTGCCCATTTTGTTTTTTCTCTGTTCATTCTGCTCATTTGCTCATTCTGCCCATGCTGTCCATTCTGCTCATTCTCTGCTTCTGCTTTTTACACTAACCGAAAATGAGCAAGATTCAACCAATTGCACGCGGTAGTTTTGACCAACACTCCCGGCAGTAGTCAAGAGTTCCCGCGAGTACTCTAATGGCTGCGAAGCAGCCATCGCGCCGTGTTTAGGCGCGCCAGGGGGTGTCTGAGGGGGATGTGCCCGCCTCAGCAGCTGAAGATTTTTAAAAACATCAGTTGCAATTGAGCTATTTGGTGCGTCTTTTAACACTTTATACGCGATATGGTGGTTATATATTCGTGCCCAAACCGGCCCATAATTTACTGTACCGCATACCAAACAACATATAATTTGAGAAAGAAGCTAAGATTACTTACAAATAATCTCAAGTTCTGGATGCTTTTTTCGATTGTTGAACACTTGAAAATATCGGTTTTCAAGCCGTCCCCTATGTAATTTGCAATGGGAAATCTGGGCAGTGTTACCACCAGTGTACAGCGATCGCATCATCTGTTTACACAAAATTTTCATGCGCACGTGTAGGGCTGGACGGTTTTCAATGAGCTGAGTGATGTTAAAGTTTACTATCAGACGATGGCGGCCAAGCTTCATTCAATATAGCAACACGCACTAAATGAATAAACCTATTTACAAAATTTATAGATAGCATTACAGCAATAAATTGTGGATTCTTGGCCGCAACCGCCTAAGTAGATGTAACGTCACCTTGATAAATGTCTCTGATTGCAGAATGATTGCTAATTAACGTGGGAGACCAACTAAAATGGAAATATAAAATGTCTTGCTTGAATGTAATTCGTGAATAATACTGGTGACATAATAAAATGAAATATGAACGGCACGAATATTTATTGTCTACCTGTTTTCTTCTGTTCTGTGTGAGGTATTCAATAATACTCCTTCCTTAGGCCATAAATGAAAACTATGAAAGTTTGGGTGTTTCATTGATTTCTATCCTATCAACGACTTAAGTGACGTGTCGTCATTACAATATCACTCGCCTTCCGACCTACGGCATGTTATAACATGCGCTGAGTGTGTGATTGGTACGGCGGGCGGAAGGAGGAGTGCTGAGGACGTGGAATATTAATGAGCAGCCTATGACGTAGAATGTGCAAATTAAAGCTGTTTGTGTGGCGTCTGTCCGGGGTGATCGTCAGAGCTCATAGAGATTGTGTGTAAAAACTACCGAAAGAAATGTTTGAATTTTCTCAGTAGGTTTAGACCCAGTTGAGGGATATCTAGTAAGAAAAAAAAATTATGCTGCAAAACATCCAATCCATAGAACCCCCTTGTTTTTCGGACATATGATAATTGAGATTTAGGTTTCATTCACACGCATTCTCTACGGGGGACTGATAACGTAGTATCTCCGAAGGGCCAAATTAGATAATTCTTTAGCGTCTGTAACACGACTACCGTGGGAAAATTTCCGTGACAAATAATTTCACACGCCGTAGATCTGAGGATCAACACCACACCTGCGTGAGGAGCAGATGAGTGCTAATGATAAGGAGACGGGGGGTCGCCGGGTCGGCTTACTTGCGCTGCATGTGGGGTGATTTTGGCTAGAGACATAACTATGTTTCGTCTTAAATTTAACAAGAAATAACACACGGGTCACATTTTCCTACTTTTATTATCAATTGATGGTTTATTTTTAGTACATTGTTTGAAATTGTTCCCTCGATTATTCACGATATTTTCCTTGAGTATCCATTTTTCCTTGATTATTTCGTATGATTTTTTTTTTTTGCGTCACTAAACTTTCCCGCGAGTCGGCAGAATTTCCCGGCAATGAGCTGCCCGTCTTGCCCCGTTTTTCCCCGCCGTCGTCCTCACTAACCTCAAAGGGCAGCTATTATTTTTTTCTTATCTTTTTTTGGAGTTAAAATTTTCCTTCTGACCTGAAAAAATAATAAAATTTTAATAGTCGAGTTCGAGCCCGAGAGCCACTGTATCATGAGGTCAGCTACACTACCAAAAGACCAGCGAGGATCGGTGTGCCAGATTTGCAATCTAATCCTTGACAAGGTTTTATCGCTAATCGCCGGCTAATCGGACCCCGTGTCGGAACCGCAATCCTCACGGGGCCGAAAAGGGGCAAGAGCGCCGAACGCGGCCGCTGTCACTTTCCAGCCCTTGTTTACATACAAGTACTAACTTAATTTTGCTTGGCAAAATGCTTTTTAAAAATCGTACTCTTTCAACACTTTAGGACCTTTTTTATCACCCCAGAGGGCAATCATTTTGCTGTTTTTTTGGTTGTAATAATGGTCTGTATAGCCTAAAACGATATCTGGTAGTTTTTTATTGTTCGCAACTTTAATGAGAGTTTTCAACACCTACATTACATAATTTTGCTCAGGGAAGGCTTAAAATCCTTACTCTTTTAAACTAGTTTTGTTTAGGGACTTTTTATCATGTTTAGGTGATGGCAATTCCTGTGCTGTTCTTGGTGGTAATAATGATCGGATATATCCTGAAGAGATATGGTTATTTTGTTAGGTTTAACACTTTTTGACAAAGCTACATATTGGCATATTTTGCGAAGTGGTTCCTAAGTCTGTGAGCTGCTGGGATTATAAATGTGGGGTCTATTCAGGAATGCCCTGTTATGTAATAAAGTAGCTAAAAGTAATATTGGATACATTATGTGACTTTAACGATTTTGTTAACATATACAAATTGGTAATGATATTAGCAATAACTTAGAACTAGAAAAAATTTAAAAGAAATGTAGCATGGAGGTAAGGAATTCGATGGTATAACTAAAGTGTTAGTGTTACGGAACCAAGGCCAGCACTGTCGCAACTAGTTTTAACTAAAAATGGTATAATAAAGCGACATTGTTCAATAATATAATTTAAACACTTGCGATATCCAAAGTAATTATAAGGAAACTAGCCGAAGTATCAGTACTTGAAATAAAACTCCCTAAAAAGGATAGCAAACAGAAACGCTCGTTTTTTTCCCGGTTTATGTCTATAGGGGCTTATTAACTTATGGGAATGGTAATCTTTCTTTTATTGTCGTAGCATGTTGTGGTGTGGTGTCGCTAAACGGCTTGTTATCAGCCGCACTCATATAAGGAATAGCTCTGGACCAGGTTTCCACAACTTATTCTCCAGGAGCAGGATGGTGTCACAATATCACCTTGCCAACCAAATTAACCATATTACAACACGCTTCACTTTGAAGTTCGGCCGTATAATTATTGGATTGCGCCTTCCTTGGTTTTCACACTGAGATTAGCCGTCTTTTATGGCTTTTCGAAACACAATTTACTATTTGCTGAGACTTGATGAAACGAAAGCGGTTATTCGGAGAGTACTTCTGATGACAAGATTTAGGTGGATTCACTCGCAACTAGCCGTCTGTTCATGCGAAGCCATAAAAGCAACGATACCGTGTCCGATCGCCTTGCTACAATGCAAGCGTGAATTCGTAACTTATGAGACATGATTGATTACATTTTGGCTTGTTGCAAGAGTTATAGCTTTAGTGAATCATTCAAAATAGGCCCTACAACAGGTATTGGCAATTATATCACCGGGGCAGTCTCAACGTATGATGAATTGGTTTGTACATTCCTGTAATTGTTCATGTACAAAGTCAAACAATCGATCTTCTTATCACTGAATGAAACTTTAGTCTGTATAAGCCTTGGTACGGCGTTGTAGGAGGTAAGTACAGACGACGAACAGGGTAAAGTGGGGTAGTGGGGCACTTAAGCTAAATTGGTCTCGAAACAAATGGGTGGAACAAACGACTGGTAGGTTTTTCCTGAAAATCATTAACTTTAATATTCACTGGAGGTCATGAGGCCATTTGTTTAACTACTTCGTGTATAAGGACCACTGCAAAAAAACGTGCTAATAGAACTGTCCCGTTACCGGGCCATTAAGATTCCCGACATTGGGGTAAGTGGGACACTACTTGGGTAATTTATGCAATTAGGAGTAAGGCTATCACGAAAAATATCTATTCACTGCTGTTAATCATTGAAAGTGTTTTCATAATACTTTTTTTGTTTTATATGACATAACATAACAAATAATGATATTAATTTTTGCGCTACATAATTTTTTCACGATACTTCTCATAACATGCCGTTAATTACCTATTTTATTATTTTGTGGTCCTTGAAATCCATATTTTCAGAAAATATGTTTTTTAATTTTTTTTTTTTTATCAATATAATTTGTGTATTATATGACACAATGTTCTTAGAATTTAGATTTTTCCAAAAAATATACACAAAAATATAAAAATAGTACCACTAATATCCTTCCCATTTACCCTAAGTGAATTTTCATGTGGGGTAAGTGGGACAGCAGCATAATTAATTAGCTCATTTGCAATATTAATTGGCAGAATGTTGTTATAATTTTTTGCAACTTGCTTGATAAAACATTATTTTATCCTAGATTAATGTATAACAACTTTCTCTACTTTTCAGTAAATATATAGCATTTTTTAGCAATTAACAACCTTATTAAGAATAATTCGGCAGATTTTGGCACTAATTTGCAGTCAGTGTTAACCTTTGAC
Source organism: Ophioderma brevispina (assembly GCA_023653785.1). Classification (NCBI taxonomy): domain Eukaryota; kingdom Metazoa; phylum Echinodermata; class Ophiuroidea; order Amphilepidida; family Ophiodermatidae; genus Ophioderma; species Ophioderma brevispina. The sequence continues at coordinate 27,867 of JAMKCH010037726.1, read as the reverse complement.
CTTTTAAACAAAAACACTTTCAAGATAGAATAATCCATTCTTGAGTTTTGAATGTAAAAGCAGAACATGTTTCGTATTTTGTTGTACACACTGTGTCATGTTGTCATTTTGTCTTGATTGGGGAAATGTAGTTTGTGTCCACTTACCCCCCTGCCCACTTACCCCATTTTACCCTACTATTTTTTATTGTTGTTTCTTTCGTGCTCAGACGCAATTTTGAACTCACCCTCCCCACCTCAAAATCATCACATGCTATTCATTCATTCGCCCACCGCTTCCGAGAACCTTCCCGTTCTTGTTTGTACACTGGAATTATTGCGCAAATACTTGGCCATCGTAACAATTTTACGCACCAAATTTCCTAACTAAATTGTCTAGTTAGGTGACTAGTTTATAATCTAGGTTTTAAGTTTTGAAAAACAAGACGAAAAAACATGAAAATACGATCCTACAAGCATTTTCTATCTTATCAGCTGGCTCAATTATCGATTGCTGCTGTTAAGTCATGCCACACTCCAGGCACTCAAAATCTAGTGAGCTAGGGGGTCTTTTTTGTGAGGAACCCGTTTCTAACATCAGATCAACCTCCTGATTTGTTGATTTCGCGATATCCAGGGTACCGCGAAACCGTTTTTTTCATTCCTTGTTCAAGCCTTAACACAGCGTTTGGCTGCTGGGGAGTCCCATGACGTAGCGCATGTCTAAGAATAGCCGGCCAATTAGTGATGCAGATACAGAATCGGCGGCGCTGTGTCCGAGTAGTACAGATGCTATGGGAGCGTAAATGGTGTGTTACATGAGAGGTGGTCACATAGTTGGGGACAAATGGTCATCTGGATTCATTTATAGCTATTATTGAAACACACACAATGGTGCTGATTTTTACATGCATTTTTGAAAAAAAAAATTGTGAGAACTTTCCTTGACATGTGGTTCATATTGGATGTGCAAGGTTTGTGGGGTCAAAGGCTATATTTGGGTCGTGATGGCCTGCCCATATTTGTTGAATGTAATATCATAAAACTGACCCAAGAAATTCTTTTTGACTTTGTTTTCTTTTAAAGGATGACACATCCCAGGTTGCTGGACCAGTGCATGCAAGGATGGGTCAACAATGTGCTATTCACCAGCTCAACAACAGGACCAGTAAGTGTACTATTTGTAAAGGTTAAAGATTGATAGAGTAGTTTTAGTGTTTTTAACCAAAAAACATGCAAATAATAACACTTAAAGGTCCATGGCCCGATCGTTAATAACCTGCCCCAGAAAAAGAAGCCCCAAGATTTTACCGGAAGTGGTCAAAACATTTTGGTTTATCAGAAGAAGCTACTATTTTCTCATTTACCCTTGTGAAATCTTAGGGCCAAAGGATGTTGGTTTGGAAGTATGAGAGAAAATGTGGCCCATTTTGGTCGACCAATATTAATTTTACACAGTACTCTATGGGCTTTCAAAATCACGTTTTAGCTCTCACATCAAAACGGATTGAAATATCGGCGCGAAACTTTACAGATGGGGTTTTGGGTTGAAAGCCAATCTATCAAGATGAAAACTTCATATCCCCCTTTAAAGTAAGCTAGGGTGGATTTTGTTTTCCTCTTGGCTATTTAGCAGAAGGGTGATTTTGTCATTGTCGGCATATATGTCTGTCTGTCTCTGCATGTACCCGTCAGACCACAGACCCAATTTTGAGGAGTCCAAGTGTTGAAAATATCGGATAAAAAACATGATAATCATAAAATCTGATGACTTACGCCCAAAATTTCGTCCCCTTAGAACCAGAACTGTCTATGTCCAAAAATTGCATATTGAGAAAAACAAGTTTAAAAGTTTAATTAAAGCTTAAAAATCAGAAAATGCAAATAAAGTCTCAATATTTATGGTTAATGTTACTCATACTTAGTTAAAAGTGATTTGTAATCATCATACTCAAAAAATGCAAAAATGGACATAGCCAGTTCTGGTTGAAAAATGTTACAATCGTACAAGTATGAAATTGGACATAGGCAGTAGTAGAACTTTTAAACATACTTCAAGGTTTTATTATGGTTAAACAACATCAAAATGATAAAAGATAAACATTTAAATTTGCCCGGGGGGGGGAGGGGGGTGCGCTTACATTGGGAGTATGGGTATTTGCCACCCATAAGATCTTCCTTTTAGGTTCCTTTAGCTCCAGGGACCCTCATTTTAATACTGTTGCAGCTCCAAAGACTGCACTTTTCATCATGTCCTTCTTTTACCAAATTTTCTCCAAAATGCTTCAAGGCCTCTTATCAGCTCCAGAGCCTTGGGGCGGCACATCTATAGGCCTACCGACTAAAGAAACGTCGATGCTTCCAGCAAGTTGAATCTCATTGTAGTTCTACACTGTGACGGTTTCAGATGCTTCCTATATGTAGGTCATGGTTGGTCACCATAGTAATAGAAATATTATTAGGCCCCCAAAAAAATTGTTTGATTGTCCATAGATGACTTTTTTGAGTTGGGTCGGGCGGTCGGAAAAACTTTTTTTTTCTTTTTTTTTTTAATGTCAATAGCAAACTGTATTGAAACATGTTTGTTTGTATTAATAAGTTAATCAAACACTAAAAATCAAGTTGATTCTTACTCAAAAAATCAAAACTGCATCTTTGTTTGTACCTTATGAAACCCAACTAACATGCTAAGAAACTGTTTAAACATCATCTTTTTTACATTTCAGAAAGTTAAAATTGAAAAAAAAAAAAAACTTTTTAGGAATTTTTCGCAACGAGGGTCGGTATTCTTTTGTACAGTAAAAGGAAAAAAAAAACTTTTTCCTGATTTCCAAAATTAGGGTCGGTCGGATGAGGACAATCAAACAATTTTTTTTGCCTTATTGAACTATGCTAAAACTTTAACAGTAATTGGTGAAAAATGTACAGCAAGACAAGGGAAAAGCAAACATGACATTTGATGTAAAATGGCTCGCCTTTCCTAGCACTTTCTTAATCAGTGTCGATGAATTGAGGTTGATTTATGCTAGGTCTGAACAAAACTAAAAGTTCAATGTAATATTTTAGCAAATATTTCAACGGGGTATGGTCCTACGATAAACTCTGAAATAATTATTGGCATTCTTTGTCAAAAAATGTTGACAAAGGTTTAAAAAACTACCCATTCACACTCTTTAAATGTGGCAGAGTAAAATAGTTTTTCATTTGTATCATCATAGGGATAAGCAGCGATAATGGGAGATGATAAAAAATTGAAATTTGTTATATTGGCTTATAAATTTGTCATGCCATTTCCTGGAAAATTGTCATGCAATGATGGCGACTCAAAATATCTGTACCAAACAGCTGATTGTGCTAAACACCACCAGTAGAGATTAAACAAAGATCAACAATTTAGGTGTTTGAGGTCATGGTGCAACGTACATATCACGCTTTAAAATTTGGGACATTTATACGCACCCACACAAGTCCAGAATCGGGTAAAATAGATTTCAATCCAACCAGTTGCAGGTTATGTTAGTACATCCATGCCAGTAAGAAAGATACCCCGTATTGGCAATCGCTGCGCACCCCTTTAATCACCCTCTGATATCGGGCAGTTGTTTCTGTTGAATGCCCAAGATTCTGTTACTAGTACTCATCGTCATCCTCCCCTGTATCTTCTGCAGCTGGCTCTAGGCGTTCAATGGCTCGTTTAGAGGAGGGAGTGAATTGTACCATCCATGGAATTCCTCCGGAATAGCAAGCTTGGTGCAGAGTTTCAACAGGTCTTTTTTTCTTCTGCTCACTGATGACAGTGTCATTGTATGCTTGTTTCAGAGCATGCTCAGTAGAAGGTCGACCACGACCGTATACAAAGATTCGTTTGTAATCCTCTGAGTAGTTGTACTTGTAGTACACTACGCCTGGCTCAGCCGTCACATTGTCTGTTCTTCATGGTTTCCTGGGCGAGGCTTTGAAAGTCATAGGAGTCCTGGTGATGTAAATTCACAACTTGATATGGAAGTTGTCGCCTTGCTCTCCTAAAGATGGATACCCAGTCGTGCATGCAGAAAACGTCAGTATGTTTCTTTTCTGTTTCAATTGCTGAATGCATACTGTCACATTCCATGTATGAATGGCCACTCTCTAAAAAATTGTGTTATTGCTTGTATGAGGTGACTTCTCTTGAGGAGATGCAAGAACATGGCTACTACATTCTGGTTGCGATTTTTGTCCTCCACATGAGTCAGAGAACAGTACCAGAGCCAGTACTCACATTTTCATAGTCTGGATCAATGTCTGAATCATCGATGTCACTTTCACTCAGCATGGCTATCACTTGGGATGCGCTGAATGCCTTTTCTGAAAGAAATATGACAGGGCTCACTCAGATTAGAACTAAGTACAGAATTACAAAATACCTTCACGTACTGTGGAATAAAAACCGACTGGAGCAACATTGAGCCATTGGTGATTTCCTTTATTTTCCTTCAGTTCACAGCATTTATTATGTTTTTTCCTTAAAATTCAATATGAATCACGTAATAGGCCTACAGTTATACATGTTTATGTTGTTGGCCTATATTTCATACCTCCGCGGAAAAGTGGCTGTATTTTACTCCTGAATTGTTGGAGCTGGTAATTTAACACAGTAATCTTTGGAGCTATTAAAAGTGACAGATTTTCCCCCATGAATTGTTGGAATCTGGCACAGTTGCCTATGGGCTATTAAAAGGGACAGCATTGTTACCACTGAAAGTAGTCTTTGGAGCTATGAAATACCTACAAAATAATAAACATACACAACTGTATAAACAAAGACATGATTTTAGGCACATTCCCTGTAAATTGGTTTGATGCACAAATGGGAAGCAATATCTTATTTTTTGAGAACGCTCTAATAGGGGATCAAGGATCTGAATGCCTATTTAAAATCAGTTTTTTAATAACAATATCAATAGATCCTACTGCCCATTACCCCCCTGCGGGTTCGGGGTAGAATTGGGCCCGAGTGTTTCCCCTGCAGTCGTAAAAGGCGATAAAGGGGCAACTCGTCTGTTATTGAACAGAGGGTTGTATTTAAATTAGGATTATATTATAAATGTGTAATGATTTTCGGACTGTTTAAGTGGCATTATTTAAGATGTTTTTAGTATTTTAGTGAAGTACATGTAGAGTTAAAATCAATTAACATGAAAAAACAAACAATTTATCAATTACATTTGTACATATGTAAGACCACCTATTTACTTGTTTTTGTAATAGTAAATAGTAGGCATGTTTAGGGTTTTCTACTGTCTAATTGTTGGTAATTTAAAATCTATCAGTTTGGGCATAATGCCCAAGTGTATTGGAGCCATTATAAAATGTACATGTATGAGACAATATATTTGGTCTGTAAAGGGGATCTCATGTTTGCATGTTCTGATGTGATTGCGATTATTGTATTTGAAGTTGAAGTTTTTGCTTGTTACATGGATGAGTGATGACCTTTGACATCTCTATGATGTGTATAAGTTAAAATTATCGTGAATATTTGGAAATTGTTTTTATTGATGCAGTTTGCTAAAGTGTGATTTTGCAAGTAGTTGGTTTATCGGTTTTAGACATGGATGGGTGATGCTTCTGGTTCATCAATGTATGACGTGTATCCTTTTGTAATTGTTAATTGTAATTTGAATTGAAATGAAGTTTTAATATTGCGTTGTTTTTTATTATTTTAATGTTAAAATGACAATGTAAGGAGCACGATTATAATCCACAATTGTGTTGAGTTGTCGTTAACCTTTAATACTCACTCCCTCACCTACTGCCCATTAACGTGACACAAATGTGCATTGAGGTGTAACTTACACAAAGAATAGGCCCTAAAACATAATCAAAGACATAGAACATAGCCTTCCGACATCAGGATAGGCCTGTGGGCTTTGTCGGTTAATTAAGCAAACTGTAAGCCCGTCATATTCGTGAAAACCTGGTACGTCACTGCTATTGGTAGGCTTAGAATTCATGTGGTACAGCATAGGCTAGGCATTGCCTTAGCCTTACATTTATGCTAAGGCTAGGCTCACATGCCTAGCCTTACCCCCCTTTTTTTATTTTGTTTTTGGGGCCTGGCTAGACCTCGCATTGCATCATTGTAAGCCAAAAGCCTGCCATTAGAAGTTGTTGTAGTCAGGTTTTCGCAAACAAGGGGGCGTGACAGTTGTCAATGTGCCGCACAAGGCCAGTGTCCGAGATCGATTAGCCCACAATGTTGTGGTTTACCAAACAGTCATTCCATGCCAACTGATCAAGAAAACAATTATTACCAAAACCTCTTCTATGTTCTCAGCCATAGTGATCAATCTTTAGTTGATGTTAATCAGATACGATTACAATTTTACTGCAGTAATATGCTGCTTCAATCATTTGCTATGCAATAATGTACCACACATGTGCATGTTAGGTTCAGTCAAGAACATGGTGAATAAACAACTGGATAATGGACAAAGACATGGCACATATACAGTTTTGGCACTAAGATTAAAGAGAGAAAATGGACATTTACATTATTGGGAAATTCCTAGGGAAGCCCCTCTATTCAAGATTGGACATAGACACTTGTGGTATAGATGAAGGATCGATTAACTACTATTATGGTGGTACTAACTCAATTTAGCCAAAATGAATATTTTGCATATTTTTGGTTTTGTTTAATATATCAAAAGCTTATCAGGGCATTAACAACAGCAATCCAATAGGATAAGTTCTATTGGTTGGTGCCAAGATTTCATCCATATATGATTTCATCAAACCTGAAAACAATCTTTACCTCACCTTAATAAAAGATGAACAACATAATGTTTTAAAGCAATTTTAAGCAGAAACAAGTCTTGAAATATTTTATTAAAGACACTACGCGTGATTTGCTAAATCAGCAATCGAAAATCTCAAAAATCAGATTGTTGCATGTATGGTCAACAAGTACATGTAACCTAACATACCTTCAAATGATAAGACCAGAAACACCTAGATAAGGACAGAATCGGAGATGTTTACAGTCTTAACTGTCCGAACGGACACTTACGACACACGTAATTGAATGGGAGATCGGTTTAATCTTGGAACACTGCGTTTTCTTCCTTTTCTGTCAATTCTAACGCTGGAAAAGGTAACTTATGAGAATTGTACGACTTATCCTTCACTTGACTATTCCTGCATTTCAAATTTTTTCAAACTCACTGATAGTGTCTTTAAAATATAATCAAATGCATGATGAGCACGTTACCCAACTTAAAGAGACATGAGGAGATTTCCAGAAAGAGCGCCCCCCCAAATTTTCAAAAGGAAAAATTAAATATTTGGAATGCTTTACCATGTTTAGATCACACCGGAAGTGAATAGCCGAATACGCCGTCTTTATGTACTAATATGATGATTGGAGTTTCTGTCGTGCAACGACCGTAAGTCAAAGCATGGTTTTCTATGGGGACGATTACGTAGCAGGCAAGTTCAAAACAGGTTTCGTTTTTCTTTTGCACCTGTTTGTCCAATAACCTTCCAAACATTCTTCTCGGTTAGGTGGTCTCACGATTCCGTGAATTTGAGAGGAATTCATATCCTAAAAAAATCTCCTCCTGTCCTTTAACAAAATCAAGTTCAGCTTTGTAATTGAGCAAGTGCATACAAACGAACGACCTGTACGCTTTGTGGAGTGCATTGAGAAATAATCATCACTTCCAAATTTGTCTTAACACCTCTTTATGTACACAAGGCAGCATTTTATTAATACCTGCCACATGTTTTGAGCACAGATCTCGATCACTATTGTTTGTTGTGTGATGTCTTCCTACCTCATTGGCTTATGATGCCACTAGGGAAGTCCAATGTCTTGAGGCAGTATTGCTGGTCAATGTGGAATTTTATTGCACTTGCTCACAATTTAAAACTGTTAATAATGTTATAGAACCACACCGCCCAAAACATTGTGGGCGCCAGACTTCTTTTTTGGGGGGGAGGGGAAACATGGAGGGAAAATGAGATGTTAGGGAGGCAAAACACTAACAATTTGGATATTTTTAACACAATTTTGGCCCAAATCCCGATTTTTCCAAAATTTTGGTGACTTTGGCCCACTATTTTTTCCCCGAAAATTGGTTCCTTTTTCATCTGGCAGGGGGCCAAACTGTGGGGAGGCAAGAAAAAACACATTAGGGAAATCCCCCCATGTCCCTCTAGCACTGCCCCTGCCGCCAAAATAATTGTCTATTGTGCATCAATATACACATACTACTGGCTTCGTTTTGCAGGTTAGCACAACACGACTCAGTTTTGGAATACCTTGAATCAATGAGTTAGAGAATAAAGATGAGATTTTTTGTTTTGGGCCATCTTAGATGGTGTCATAATGGATGGGCATCCAATATTTTGAGTGGTGGATGCCGGCGCAGCCGGTTTCCACCACGATTCTTATTTAGAATTTTGTAATTTTACTTTTTATTGGACATATTTGAATTTGTCAAAAAAGTCTACCTACATCATTCGTGTTTTATTCATTTAACTAATTACACCCTCTTGAAAACAAATGTTTCAACCAAAGGAACCAAGTCATCGCGCGGTGATCTTCACGCTGCTTAAATTGCATTTGCGTACCAACGGGACATGCATGACGCAGTACAAACGCGCCGGTTTGCGCGTGTCAAGGCTATACGCGTAATTGCTGGCTGCACGCATATCCTCTATTGCCCAGTAATGGATTGCGGAGCTTTGACTTAAACAATCAAATTTCTTGTTACATGATAAACCACGCCCACTGAATATAGTAGACACTAATTCCCATCTTGCTTTCTTCTTCTCAGGATCATAACCTGAAGATAACTCAAGAACTAATCAGAAGAGTGAACCCAATGTTTCCTTCATACTGGCAATATGGAGAATCACAGTAAATAAAGAACTAGCAAATTACTTACAAGCGTTGATGCAATCCTTGGAGGACAAATTTCTAGGACTCTGCCAGCTGGGATAAATAAAACACTAGGGCCTTCCAATCACTTTGCCGCTTCTCTACTGTGACACCAGCTGTGCTGATAAAAAGACCCTCAAAGCTGGCTAGTAAACTTTTGGTTTATATTAACACAAAATAACTGCAGTTACTGCCCACATCACATACCGTCATATTTTACAAAACATGTTTTTCCAAGAAAATTGTGACTCCAATCTACGGACATTTCATGTCTACTCGTCCTTGAAGGCTGTCGTGTAAGAACCATGTAGACGTACTCTTTTTGACAGAAAACATTTTGAAGTCCAGTCCAATAAATGTCTATGAAACTTAAAATTACAATTAAATTAATTAAAAAAAAAAAAAAAAAAAAAAAAAAAAAACAAAATAATTATGTTGCAAAATACTATGCATATTATACTGTTTTTTTCAATGCATGTAAATTAGATCACTATGTGAAAAACTTTTATATAGATGATACAAAATATGTCAAAATAGATCTGTAGGTAAAATTGTTTATTGTGGTATTGGAAAATGGAACATTATAGTAATTGCATGTAAATAAATGGCAATTTTAAAATACGACAGTATGCGAAATACAGATATGATTTTGAGGAAAAGACAAATCTATAAATCTATAATTACAAACTAATTAATTAAGGGGCAATTCCACGGTAACAGAATGACGTTGGGACTCACTTTAGCAACTTTCAGATGTGTTTATTACACATATTTGAATCGGTTAGAGCAAACAAATACAACTAAACTATGCCAGTTACCCATACCTTCCACGTGCACTTTAGTTTGTTTCAAAAATATTTTTTGTTTCAGAAATATGCATATTAATGAGGCTGGTAACGGAATGACGGTAAAAATGGACATGGGTTTTTACACCTCACATACATTTTGCAGGAACTCTGTGAATTTTATGATGCAATATTATTTTAAATGTAAAGAATGTCATCCTTAGAGTCTTATCTTCAATAAAACACATGAGTTTTGAAAAAAATAATGATGTTATTAAAATACGAACCATTAAGCAGACAAGCATTTGGTAACAGAATGACGGTAACGGAATGACAAAATGTCCTCCCATAGAGCCATTACAAAAGTTCTTTGAATGGCCTAAATTCAGGAGGCCAAATCTCACCACCAAGATGGTGGTACAATTTTTGTGTCGCCTGCCCTATGGCAGGAAGACACATAGGGATTACTTTGTCCACTGTAGTCTGTTGATGTTGATGTCTGTTGTAGTCTGTTGTTGTTGTTGATGTCTGTTGTGAAAAAGGGTTAACATTTGCCTGTAATATCCTCATACTTTGATGGATTTAAACCAAACTTGGATCACAGGTGCAACATGGCATCCCCCATTTTTGATGAGGTCAAAGCTCACATGCCAAGGTCAAAGGTCAGGCCAAAAAAAAAATTGTTGATGTTCCATAGATGACTTCTTAGAGTTGGGTCGGTCGGAAAAAACTTTTTTTTTTTTTTTTAATGTCAATAGCAAACTGTATGGAAACATGTTTGTTTATATCAATAAGTTAATCAAACACTAACAATCAAGTTGATTCTTACTCAAAATGCATCTTTGTACATTATGAAACCCAACTAACATGCTAAGAAACTGTTTAAACATCATCTTTTTTGCATTTCAGAAAGTTAAAATTGAAAAAAAAAAACTTTTTAGGAATTTATGTAAAATGTATCCATTGCCATCAATTAGAACAGAAAAGTTAAAAAAAAAAAACACTTTTTCCTGATTTCCAAAATTAGGGTCGGTCGGGTGAGGACAATCAATTTTTTTTTTGGCCTCATGTGAGGTCAAGTTGTAAAATAGGCTGAAAATGTAAAATTGACCTCATTTGAAAAGTTGATGTTCAATTGGAACCAAACTTGAATCATAGGTGCAACATGGGATCACTCATTTGTTGATGAAGTCAAAGGTCACATACCAACGTCAAAGGTCATGTGAGGTCAAGTTGTAAGATATGCTGAAAATGTAAAATTGACCTCATTTGAAAAGTTGAAGTTCAATTGGAACCAAACTTGTTTATGAGGTCCAAGGTCACATATCAAGGTCAAACGTCGTGGTAGGCCTATCATTCACTAATCGCGACGGCAGGTGACACAAGCGGTCCGAGGACCGATGTTTGTTTTTTTAAGTTGATGCATTTGTTACACCAGGTCTTTAAAATTATTTGAGAAAACAAAATGGTTTATATTTTTATTATTTTAGGCATACCGACTGTTTGAAATACAGCAATTTAAGCTTAAGGTTGCTGATTCTGCAGGCATGTTTTGAAAAAGTCGGTAAAAAATTATTGGTCATATGGGATATTGTTTTTTACTTGTTTTAAGTGATTCTGAAGCGATCGGTGGTGGTCTGTAAGAAAACTTTTTTTTTTCACCCAGTTCCGATGATTGTCATTCCGTTACCGATTGGTAACGGAATGACGCACTTTAATTATGTGTAATTAACAAAAGGGATATAAGTGAAAAAAATGGCTCATTATTGTTGAGCTACCTATTCTTACTTTGAATATTGTTATGACGTCTCGTGTACGCCTAAGGTCAGAAATACCTTTCAAACACAAATAAATGGGCCTTGTGCACAAGTGATCTGAAATGTTATATACAGATTTTAATGATTTGTAATTGGTTCAAGAATTTGGTATGTCCAAAACATCATTATATATATAGTAAAATTACACAATTACACACAATATGTTAATACTTATTGTCCTCAAGAATGTCCAGTAATGTCCACAAGAAGCGTTGCAGTTCAACAATGATATGTCCTCACAGCGAAGACTTCAAAATGACAGCATGCAAAGTCACAATTATAAATCCTCAGGTAATATTCCATTGGAATCTTCTTAGTCCTGAAGGTAACTTTTGTCCAGCAGTTCAAGACGACAAGGTCACATAAGTCCCTCGACTACAATATAATATTCCACAGTATATCAGTCCAAGATAATCACCACGATTTCTATCTGTCCACAATTTGGAATCTTATTTTGATTCCCAGCACTTTCGGCTTCAAAGACGACAGTAGAATAATTACAGCAACTCTGCTCACATGGAATTATATATCCTAGCACTAGGTACTTGACACAGGTCTGCTCCTCAATGCAGAGTAAAACTAGCTATCTTCTAGCTACTTGTTACTAGTGGATGCTGGCAGAGAGTCCTTCCAGTGAGAGTATTTCTACTCACAGATAGATTCCCCTTTCTAACAATAATCATTACATCATCCTCATGCATAAACATGACCTTGCACCATCAAATCAGATTTCACAATCTAAATTACATCACTTCATATATATAACTTTGTGGGGGAATTCCCAGATCTTGCAATGTTTTGATCTTTTAAAGCATAAACAAGCTGACTCAGTTACTAAGTTTAGCATTCTTGGGGAATTCCCCACTTCCCTTATTGTGCAATCTAAACAGGTGCACTTAGCAAAAACAAATCTAGGGAATCCCCTTTCTCTCTTTTATAGTAAACAAAGTGCTTTTCCCGTGAGAAATCTTTTCTCAAATAAAATTGAGAAAATAATATTTTTAATCAGAAAAATGGAGGCCATATAACAATATGAACTTTGTTTACATTCCTACCACAACTTTTGAAAAATATGGTATTTTTTGGTAACGGAATGACAGAAATCCCATTTTGGAGTCACTGAAGTGTAACAAGCTACTCAAAACAAAAAAATAAATGTTGATATCACTTTTCTAGCACCTCATTTGTCTAATACAACTAAATATGACATTATTAATATCTACTTAAAAGTCTTTATGATAAACTTCTTTTCTTCCACTTTTAATCACAATTTTAACAAAATGGGGAAAAATCCATATTTATTTTACTGTAATGTGGAAAAAATTGAAATTGAGATCATATCTCAAAAATTGGTCCATAAGCTCTCTTTAGACACCAAGTTTATTGTTCTGGCATGAATTAAATTTTTGGGTACCAGGATGACCTTTGCTTGGAATTGCCCTAAGCATCATCACCTTTTGAACTTATGGATCGGTAGAACTCAGTGAACTAAGTAATTAGGCAAAATTGCGCACAAACCTGAAAAATGTGAGATACGACCGTATGTAATGCAACTGACGATTTATAAAGTCATTGGGTTGATGGAAAGTGTAGCTTGACAGAGCTTACATACTACATAAAATGTTGGTATTGAAACTATCCAAAAAATATAATCTTATTCAGAAGTGGAGATGTTGAGATGATTCTGTCAGAGACAGCTTTCATGACCCCTGACCTTGTGAGAGCCAGGCATCTCATCTCACCTGGATGGTAAGTCATTGCCTACCAAAGTATTCAATTTCATCTTTTAATTGGTTACTTCAGAGATGTAACTTTTCCGGAAATTCCCGGATTTACGGATTTTAGGCCATAAATTAAAAAAAATCCGGAAATGTAAAAAAAAAAAAAATTTTTTTTTTCAATTTCTGAGATCAAATTGTTATTGATAAAGGTAAAACTGCATCAAAAACCCAAGTTTTAAGTACCAATTTATTTTAGAAAAGGTGTCTTGTACCTAAAATCAAGTAAGAAAATACGTTCTCCAGAGCTTCTCCGGATGCTACGCTGAAATTCGGTTCAAATTTTGGATTTTCAGGAAATGGGACTACTACATCTCTGTTACTTACTACAGCAATTTCAAACAGAGATGAACAATAATGAAAATGAAAAATGAGTCTACAAGTCTTATATAAATTAGCTTTGACTTGCTAAATTGTGGCATTTCCTCAAAGGATTATAAATTACATGGTGAGCCCTATCTATACTCACAGCTCAATTAAATGGTGGCCATAGCTGTGAAAAGGTGCATTTCACACTTATCTGATTCACGTTTTTGTCCCTGGCAAAAATATTTTGGAAGGGAACTATGAAGTAAATAGGACTAACTCCACATGTTGGGGTCAAAAGTCATCTAGGGTCAAAGGTCATCTAGGGGTCATGTGGGGTTGATGTCATAATTATGCACTCCTTAATTCATAGTTCCGCTTGTTCTTGATTATTGTCACCACTTGGTGGTTAGGCTGTGTCACTCCTCCTCTTTTCCCACCACTACAAGAAGTCTGCCTCAAAAATCATCTAGGGTTCAAAGGTCATCTGGGGTCATGTGGGGTTGACATCATAATTACGCACACCTTAATTCAGAGCTTGTTCTTGATTATTGTCACCATTAGGTGGTTAGGCTGTGTCAATCCTCCTCCTCTGTACCCACCACTGCAAGAAGTCTGCCTCAAGTTTCACCAACCCCTGGAGAAGAGCAGACTGTTAGACAAGCTGCACAACTTGAAGACGTCATTGTGTGCTAGGCCCATGAAGGGAAACGTCTACTGTGTTAAAGGACGGACAAAATTCACAGGTTGGTTATGATTGTGTCGGAATTGGCTATTTTGTACAACAAATATTGTTTTTATTATCTTTGTAAGTCATTGTTCACACCTTGAAATGGACAGGGAACATTATTGACATTTATCTCTAATCCCTTCAGCATTTAAAAAATGTTATGTCAATTTTTGCATATTTTTCCTTTGTTTTTTCTTTGTTCACCATAAAAAACTTAAGCAAATCATAGGCGATCTTTTCAGTGTTTAAAACTTATGTGTGTTTGTGGTGTTTAAACACAATACAGAACGTTAATTTTCACTCTGTAATGAAAAATTATTGCTCTTTTAAAGGATGGTTAGTGTTTGATGACTTAAAAAAAGATGGTTTTTTTAGTCTTCTATGAAAATTAGTAATACAAATGGTACAGAATTTTTTATTACAAGCCAGGTGTGGAGGCCACGGGTTTTGGAAATTTGATGAGGAGGATAGCTGTTTACCTGGTAAATGAAAAAGAAGATCTACCTATAAAGGGCTGCCTCATACATGGTGGGCAGCGTTGCCGAAAGGCTAGGCCACCGCCGAAGAAAAGTGTGGATTGGCGGCAGGAAGGGCATCTGGTCAATTTAAGAGTTTTGCTCCAATAACATCCTCAAATAATCAAGAGAGAGCAATTAAATGTCCAATTATCCATACGGTTTTTTCAACGCACAACACTGTATGTACCTCACGGGTGAAGAATTAATATTATTCTCATTCTCAAAATAGATGATTAACAAAAAACCACTTGAGTTCAAACCGCGAAATGTTTAGAGAATCCACACCAAATTCCGCGTTGTGTGTTTTATAATCTTGCTTGCTTGCGTTTTCTGTGTTTGGTTTTGCTCGATTCAGACCAAATGATGGGAACTGCAATTGGTCACATTAAGCCACCACCTCAACATAACTTCAGCAACATGAAACACCGACAGCACGTCCTCCACCTTCCCAAATGCGCCTCAGGCCTCCGACCAGGTGACAATGGGAAACATGGTGAATGGCCCCAATGGGGATAACAGTGGCTTTAGTGGACTCTTTGTGTTTACTGATGTGAGCTCACAAGGAGGAGAAACTCAAGGAATGGCTCAGAGCTTGTGCAAAAGGACAGGTATAGAAAGCAGTGACTCAAAACAACAGTTATCTGGGTTAGTTGTTCCTTTTGGCGATGCCTGTAGAATATTCTTCCAATTCTCTGTCGGGCATAGCTCCTGCAAACTTAGGAGGGAAACCTTCAGACGATCAAGCTCGCCAAAGAAATGTGATGTGAACCTGGTAGCCTAATCCCCCCCCAACACCTTTGAGGATCAGAGAATTCCACAGAATCAACTTTGCTACCCAATCCATGACACTTGCAGTCACGTATCCCTATCGGAGCATCGGATCAATTGACAGATGGTATGAGCAATGGTCACCTCTACTTTGAACCTAAAGCAGTTTGTGGACAGCCCAAATATCAAGCCCTAAAGGCTGTGGACCTTGATAGGAAAAGCGTGGGTCAACCTCAACAGACTCAGAAATGGCATGGTCGTACAAAGAACTTCCTTCACAAGATCGAGTAGAAACTGTCACCACAAACTGCGATTGTGGAGAGTTACAAACCATTAGCCACATCATAGATGTTTGTGAGGTCTACAAGTCCCAAGAGAATCCCAGGCCTGATCAAACCGGGATGATGCAAAAAATCAGCTGGTTTAAAGGAAGGATCTGCCACGTGATTTTTGGACTTTGCACGCTTACGACGATAGATGAATCAAGAATGACTCAGGGATGTGCCAAGACGGAGTAAGAAATGCAGTGACTCAAAAACACCACAGTGTCTGGGGTACAAGAGAGGACTCAAAATGACTCAGGCTTGTGCAAGACGGGTTAAGAAATTCAGTAACTCAAAACAGCACGTTCTTCTGTTACCATAGAGAACTCAAGAATGACTCGGGCTTGTACAATACAGGTAAGAATGATGCAGTTACCTCCAAATAAACGGTTTCTGGTTACAAGAGAGGACTCAAGAATGACTCAGGCTTGTGCAAGAACAAGGTAAGAAATGCTAGTGACTCAAACACGTTATCTGTGCTTTACAAGGCGGGACTCAGGCATGACTCAGGCTTGTGCAAGACAGGTAAGAAATGCAGTGACTCAAAACAACAGTTTCTGTGTTACAGAGAGGACTCAAGGAGACTCAGGCTTGTGCAAGACCAGGTAGAAATGCGTGACTCAAAACAACAGTTATCCTGTTTTTACAAAAGGACTCAAGGATGACTCAGGCTTGGTGCAAGACAGGTAAGAATGCAGTGACTCAAAACAACAGTGTTATCTGTGTTACAAGAGAGGACTCAATGAAAGACTATCAGGCTCATGCAAACAGCAGTGACTCAAAAACAACCGTATCTGGGTTTACTATAGAGGACTAGGAATGACTCAGCTCTTGTGCAAAGACAGTAAGAAATGCAGTGACTCAAAACAACCCATGTGTACACAGTATCTGTGTTACCAGAGAGGACTCAAGGAATACGAATCAGGTTGTGCAAAACCAAGTGAGTCATAGGACGGAATAGATAGTGATCTACCAGGGCGGCAGCTCTGGGATGAGAAAATGGCGGCCATCCAGCACATTTGGCTGTTTTTGCATGCGTGGCCGTGGTTGCCCAAAGGCTAAGCCTACCGTCGAAACACTGTGGATTGACGTCAGGAGGGCATCCGTTCAATTATCTATTGCTCCAATAAATCCTCACTCAGCTGGTATTGCTGCAGTGTGAGGTGTATCGGCCACCCCCAGTTTGAGGGGACCAAACCAGATTGAAACTTTGGTTTAACTAAGTAATAATGTGTGATCTAATTATTTGAAAGCAGCCGTATGGATCTGCCTTCATTGCACAGTGTAGGTTGAGAACAATTAATTATTCTGGGTGAATTCATAGTTAATGATCAACACATTTCAAAGTTCTACCCATGCAAAATTAAATGGGGAATTTTTTTAACATGCCGCAACCAAACTCTACACTCATTAGAGTTACAATTAGTAAAGGCAAGATGGAATTGCACAGGGTTCGACTAGAATGTTGCAACAGAGGGAGAGGACGTAAGTAGCAGTTATCTGAGGTCAATTTGAATATCTAAGTTGAGTTTGGTATTTGTGTAACTCGGAGGTGGAATTGCATCAGAGGGTTAGGGTTCATATCGGGGAAATTTTAGAATGGGAAATGGCCAAAATGATGAGAAACAACTAAAAGTAATGAGATTAAGTTTATAGGCGCTTGTTCCGATTTATGTGTATTGTGTTCTCACTTGATCTGAGAGCCTGCCCGCACTTGCACCTACACCCCACCAAGTACCGTGGGAAACAAACTTGCGGCTTTGATGTTAGAAGCAATACTGCCATTGCAATGCCCTATTCATACTGTGCTAACAATTGATGGTACCACTTAAAACGGCGGTTTTTTATTTATATCTTGGGAATTGAAAGGGATTTGGGGCTAGTTCAGGCGACACTAAAAAAATACGGGCCTTTTCAATCATCTCAAAATCGGGTACTTACTTCCGGGTAAATCAGCAGGGGGGGTCCCAAAGGACGATCGGAACAGCACCTTTAATTGAAATTCAGGAGTTTAAGATAATTTTTGGAATTTATTGAACATCAGATTTGAAATGTTTTAAATAGGACTAATTCATAAGCTTGCTTTATGAATGATCAGCCACTGTTTGAGGACCAGATTAAGGTATAAGTTTATTCTTTTGTTTTAGAAACCCATCCAGAAGCGATACGAACCAAGGCAATGCTGAGCAAACAAGAATTACAAAAAGCTACAAGGTAAGTTGGGAATTAGTAAATGAAAGTTCTTTATTCTTGTTATGTTTGTGGAAATCTTGGTTATAGCTTATCCAGGTTAAAATGTAGCCAATACCTTGTCTTCGTGTAACAATATTCATTAAATATTTTGGGACATAAGTTGACTTTCAATAATTGAGATTTTGGTATCAGATGAAAATTTTAGTACTTTTTTTTTTTACCCCAGTGACATTTAAATTGGCAGGAAATACTTGCTTTTGAGTTATGAATGTGAAAATGTCTTCAATATGGTTCGACACATTATAATTTGCGTACCTGTCATATGGGTCAATTTGCTTCCCTATCCAACGGCCACACTGATTTAACTCAAAATTTGATGTAGAGGGAGAAAACTATGAGAAATCGCCCACTATTTGATCGGGTCATCCATCTTCAATGAAACCCTTAAAACCCTGAAATTTACACTCAAGAGTCAAGATATGACTTGTTTTTAAAACATTACAGAAATTGTGCATTTTTCTTATGGGTATAAATTCAGGGGAGGAAAATAACCACAAAAGACTTGGAAAACAATTGCAAACTGGAATTTAAAATTTTGTGGGAATTGGGACTTTTGTCATTCAGTATGAATTGGATGATATTTCTCAATATAATATTCACAATTTTATAATTTCAGAGTAAACATCACCTAGAACCTCTTCCACAAGGTTGGTTTTACAATGGCTTCCAGTATGTTAGCCTTGGAGGTGATAGGTCCAACCAGCACCCAGGTAGGATATCAGTTTATACATTAAGGCCCGTATTCCAGAAACCTGTTTAGCGAAACGCGATTTTACCTTAAAATCGCTGTAATCTAAAATTGTGCTTAAGCAAAACGCATTCAAATATTTTAAAATATTTGCTTGCTTAAACAGAAACTTTAAACACGAGTAACATCGTCGTCATTTAGAGACGCTAACTTGAGTGTATAAAAGGCCCTATTGTGTTTTGATAGTTGAGCGCACAAGTGTATCATGGCTTTCCATAGCGTTTAAGGTGATACACTAACTGGGCGAGAACGATATGCACCATTGCTGTTGTCAATTGGACAGTGCAATGGGCCATGCACTTGACAGAAATACACACTAAAACACTTCTTAAACTAGCCCCGTACCTAGTTTAAATTTCAATGCATTTCGCCAGAGTTAAAATTGCGTTTTAACTTTAAAATCCTTTCTGGAATTGTATTTACTTAAGCGATACGTTTATCTAACATATAAACGTTCGCTAAGCTTAAAATCGCGCTAAACACCTTTTTGGAATATGGGCCAAAATCTTCAGCTGAAGAATACAGAATTACTGAGCAAAATAAAGCAAAAAAAATGGGGTAGAGGATTGTTTGATCTTAGACAGGACACTTGTGTCATGTTGGCAAATTTGCAAAATTAAAAAAAAAAAAATGGGGTGGTCTGTCATCTTTGTCATAATTGTTGGGACACTTTTATTTACATCATTCAATGAACCCCTGCTCCCCTGGCTCAGTTTTGGTCACTGGAAGAAACTTTTCGAATGTCCTATGTATCCCAGCACTGATTGGTGGTAGCAGGAAGGGGTTTTAAAGAGACACTGGCACATTTGAAAATAGTGCACCCTCTAGATTTTTCAAAATTGATATTTTTGCATGGTTATAAAGCTTTTATATACATTAGCCCTCAACTGAAATTGTTAAGCCCAAATCAGCACGCTTTTGGGTAAACAGAGCGATTTTCTAATTAATATCACCGGCGACATTAATTCAGCAGACTATGTGGAAATGACGTGTAACACAAGAAAACACATGCTCAGAGTTGATTCTCACGGCATGCATCCTGTTTGACCGTTCTGTGACCTTTGAGGTTTTAATATCAATGAGTACGAGTCTATGATATTCATGTAATAGACACATTTGTTGATTAAAGTTACGGCAAACGTAAAAGTTATCCTACAAATTTTCTGGATATCTTTAGTCTCTTATTTAATGTCCCTTTCTGCTTTTGGGTATGTTATTTTGATGTGTAAAATATATAACCCAGGAGCTAGCAGACATTTGTAACACATCTCGAGTACAAAAGGTCTGAGTGATTAAATATGTTGACAGGAACCCCTGAAATGTGATTCTTAAGTGCAGCAAATGTTGCCTTAAGGAGAGGGGGCCAAGACAAAGTTTGTACAGGGGTCAACATTTTAAATTGATCCAATCATGTTGAAAAGTATACCATGTTATTTGTCTAACCACAAGGATTCAGGAAAGGTATAGTTTGTACTATCTACAACCTAAAGTTTGTGTTATAGGCTAAAAACAGCAAAAATCAATAAAAAGGGTCAATTTCAGTTGTACAGGGGTCAAATTTTTAAGTTGCTCCGATTTGGATAAAAAATGGTGCAAATTATTGATGGAGTTCATAGGATTAAAATAAGGAATAGTTTTGACTGTCTAAAATACTTAGTTACCGATGTAGGGGGCACAGAAGGTCAACGTCCATTGCATTCAATGGGGCTTTACCTTGATTTCCCCCTACTTTCTTAAGCAAGCATTTGAGACACTCAAAACTATTCCTTATTTTGATCTTATGAGCTCCACCAATAATTTGCACCATTTTTTATCCAAATCGGAGCGACTTGAAAATTTGACCCCTGTACACTGAAATTGACCCTTTTTATTGATTTTTGCTGTTTTTAGCCTATAACTCTTAAACTTGTACATAGTACAAACTATGCCTTTCCTGAATCCTTGTGGTTAGACAAATAACATGGTATACTTTTCAACATGATTGGATCAATTTAAAAATTTGACCCCTGTACAAACTTTGTCTTGGCCCCCTCTCCTTAAGGCACCATTTGTGGCACTTAAGAATTATGTTTCAGGGGTCCCTGTCAGTCTGTCTACTTATTTAATCACTCAAACCTTTTGTACTTGAGATGTGTTACAAATGTCTGCTAGCTCCTGGGCTAATATCTCAATACTTCCAATGGCCTAGACTATCATTTGCGAGCAAATTGAAGAAATTTCATATTTTCTGAAAATGTGCCAGTGCCGCTTTAAAGTTGAAGTAGTAGCAAAACAGATGAACAAAACAATATGCATTTTTCTTAAAAAAATCTTAAATTTTCCTCACATGGCATAATTGATGGCAAGAGTCCCAACCAGAGGGTGTATTGAGTCAATCCCACAATGCACCAGTTTTGGGAAATTTCACCTCAATAGGGTCATGTGATCCCACAAAAATCCTATTCTTAACACATAAAAATCCTGACTTTTACACTCGTTTTAGCCCACAAAGTGTCAGTACTTTGGGAATTTTTTGCATAATCATGAAATGTCTTGTGGTTCTTGAACTTTTGGAACACTTTTGATCCCTAAGTACTGACATGTGTTTAGTACAGTACAATATAGGCAAGTTGCAATGCATTATGGGATTGATTCAAAACACCCTCTGGGTCCAAACTAATTGTGACCAAGATTTTAGTTTCCATCACAGAAAAAAGTCTGTTCCCTTTTAGCTCTGTTTTACATCAGAATTTTCAAACTGGTGTGAGGATGACAATGACGTGCTGGCTTGTGTCACTCCTTGCAGGCACGACAATCACTTGGCCAACTTTAAAGATTTACAAGCAATTAGGGGATCAAGTTGTAGCCTTGTCAATCAAAAATGTGTTATTGTCCTGGAATATTAAAGACACTATCAGTGATTCACCCGAAAGAGTAAAAATATTTGAAATTTGCAGGAATAGCTTAAAAGTGACTAATTTGTAGAATCCTCATCATTTTTCAAATTAAAAAAATGACAGAAAAGGAAGAAAACAGCAGTTTTCAAAGATATTACAGCATTGAATGGCGGTTCATAAGTGCCCGTACAGACAATGACTAAAATGTCTGATTTTGTCGTTATTAGGCTGCGTTTGGTCTTATCACTTGCAGGGTATGTAATAATAATAATCAAGGTTTTATTTTAATCTCAAATCGTGGCCTCTAAGCCAAATTGCTAGAGACTTTACAACTTAATAATTACTAGACAGAAACAATGCAACTTTGAGGCAGCAGCTTAAACAGCGCCATATTGCAACATTCAAACACACTACACGAAACACACACCGGATGGGTAGTGCAAGCTTTCATGGTTCATTTGCCCATTTCAAATGAACCATGGTGAAAGTGGCATTAAGGTTTTAATCAAAGTTGTTACAAATCAAATCCCAAATTGGAGTGCCCGGAATTAAATTCAGCAAGTGGTCCCACTGAGATTCGATCCGAGGAATCCTGTGCTCGAGAGGTAAGCTTGCTAACCACTAGCTTGCTACCTATAAACCTGTTCCTGACATGCAAAAGTCTGATTTTGATGATTTTTTTATTTCTGATTTGTCAAATCACTGATAGTGCCTTTAAGTTAATGACATCTATTACATACTACAATCTGTTCATAGTTGTTGGAACACTTAGATTTGGTTCCCCGCCCCTCAGTTATTGTTGTGTAAGAACGATGAACTTGGTCAATCTTGCTGCATATTATTTCGACACGACTTTTAAGGGGAAGGGGAGGGGAAGTTATAGTGACAGTGTGTTTCAAGCTTATATCCTTTGCATAGTTGACAATATCAACAAGTGTTCCAAGAACTTACGAACAAGATAGTAGATTAGCCATATATAGTTCAGTTTGTTTGAACTAATTTAACACTGAGTAACTTGAAATGTTGTGTCTGGTGTCCATTGGCAATCATGGATGTTGTAATCAAAGTCAACTGGATAATTGGGGTGTGTTATGTCATTGGTTACCTTTCATCCATCATCCATCATCCTTCGGCTGCGTAGCAGGCGATTACAAGATTTGTCCATGCACATCTATCTTTGGCAAGTTGCGGCTATCGGCTCAGCTTGTATCATGCCTTTATCATAACCTAGCCACGGTTGGATGTAGGCTAAATAGAGGTGCGTGGATGTCCAGTCTCCTTTTGCCATGAGGTGGTATGTAGAGAGCGTATCTTCTAGCAGGCTCTTCCTCTGGCAGACGAAGGATTTTGTCCAAGAAACGTCATCGCTGCGATGTCTACAAGGTGGATAAGAGGCTCAGTTTTGTCATGAATATAAGATGGTGTTTGGGACACGGTCTTTTCCGTTTTATGTCCAGCATAAACCTATAGCAAGAGGTAGCAAATGCGTTGATTTGCTTTCCATGTCTTGTGATAACACCCAGGATTCACAGCTATAGAGTAGGATGGTCACACAGGTAGTGTTGAATAACTTGACTTTTGCAGAGATGGATAATTGGGGCTTTTCCACAGACGTTCTAGCTTCCAGAAGGCACTCCATGCTAATGCTTTGCGTCTTTTAGGTCGCTTGCAGCAGATGCCATTTTGGAGCCAAGATATTGGAAAATCTGTTCACATGGTTGATGGATCACCATAGACTTGAAGTGTTGGATGAGGATGACAATTGCAGTCATGTACTCTGTCTTGGATACACTTATTATGAGGCCAAGATTTTCTGCTGCCGCTGCAGTATTGGTCACTGGGTCTGTGCCCTCGGAAGAGTGGATTCCAGCAGAGCAATATCATCAGCAAAATCCAAGTCATTTAATACTTTGGCTGGGTAACGTCTGGAGCGGCGAGGGTGTGTTACAATCCAGAGTCCCAATCTGATGTGGCCTTCTTCAGTAGAAAGTCTACTAATATGATGAAAAGGAATGGAGCTAAAACATCACCCCCCCCCCCCCCATGAAGAACTCCGTGGTTGACTTAGAAAGGATCCGAAACTGTTTCGTTGACCATTACTGCACTTTTTGAGTTGTTGTATAGCGCACTTATGGCATTCACTATTGCTTCGGGTATTCCATAATGCCACATCACAGCAAACATAACCTTTCTATTGATGGAATCAAAGGCCTTCTTAAAGTCTTTAAAGGTGACTGTAAAAGGAAGCTGGTAGTTTGGAAACCTTCCATGATTCTTCGGAGGATATGGATCTGCTGGGCACAACTTCTTCCAGACGAAATCCAGCCTGGTTGCTTCTTAAGATGGTGTCCACATGATCTCTGATTCTATTTAGAAGGATCTTGTTATAAACCTTGGCTGTAATTGACAGAAGAGAGATTCCTCCTCGTTGGTCATTCAGGATAAGGTCTCCCTTCTTGGGTAGAGGAACAATGATGCTAGTGGTCCATTGGCTGGGTGGAATGAGAGTGGTAAATCTCGTACAGAAGCCATGAACTAACTTAGCCATTGCATCACCACCATTCTGGAGTGCTTCAGATGTAATCGCACTGTCAAGTCCGGCGCCTTATTGTTCTTCATTGGGCCTATGGCTAGTAGCGTCTCCTCTAGTGTTGGTGGATTGGTTTCGATAGGCAGATCTTGAGTAGCCGGTGGAGGCAGTTCAAATAATAGTGAACCATGGCTGTTGTTGAGCAAGGAACGTGAAATATTCCTTCCATTCTGCAAGTACGGTTCCTTCTCACTTGTTGGTGGGGTGCCATCTCTTTTGGGACCTTGACATGGTTTCTGGCTTTGCCAGATAGATTATGGATGATTTTCCATGTGGTAGTATAATCACCCTTTGAGTCAGCCAGTTTGAGATCTTCCATTTGTTTGTAGAGCATGGCTGCCTCATCTGACTTGTAAGCAGTTCTCTGGACTGCTTAGACTTGGAAACCAGGTATCTTCTTTTGGCTTCATCCCTCTCTGACTTCGATGGATAGTATTGTCGGGGTTACCCAGCTCGGAATGCCACATGGTTGCGTTGCCAACAACCTTCTCAGCTACCTCTGCGACAGCATTTTCAAATTGTTGGTACCTCTGGGTGATTGGTGCTGATGTATCAAAGCACGGAGGGCTTCAAATCTGTTAGACAATTCCAACTGGAAATAGTCTCTTGTGGATCATCTTGCAGTTTCTTCCAGTCAAACTGGTCTTATGAGAGGTTTCCCTCTGGTAGTTCTAAAGCTGCAGACGAGCAAAATGCCGACGATCCGATGGTCGGAGTCTAGTTCTAGGTTGGAGGACCTGCAGTCCTCAAAGAGTTAGGACCATTGCTGTTTATTAGATGTGGTCCAGCTGGTGCGTTGCCCCGGCTGGATGCATCCATTCCACTGACGCTGCTTAGGTTGTGGAAATTTTCATCTGTAAAACTGACGAAGTTATGTTCTTCACTAAGCTCACCAGTCTCTCACCTTTGTTGTTTGTTGTATCATAGAAACAGTGGTGGCCAACAACTTCAGGATGTGATAGATGACTGTCATTTCCAACTCTAGCATTGAAATCTCCCGCAACCAGGTGGATGTTATGTGTATTGACCTTTGCTCTACCAAACCAAATTGTTTTTGACAAGGGTACAATTTCATCCGTAACTGCTGGTAACTCGGGAATTAGGCACGTAAATTGTCATACTCTGACCCCCCCGGCACGTCGGAGATTCTGGCCAGAAATCATGCTCCGGGACCAGACCAGTCTTATTATCTCATAAGGCAGCTATTCAATATTTTTCTACTTCAATCAACTCTGATGTTTTTATGATTCCAATCTCCAACTCTAAAGTACAAATAAAATCATAAACTAAATTTTGTTCCTGGAGTGGGATTCGAACCCACGACCTTTAGATAACAAGACGAGCGCCCACAGCCTAAACGCCATGCAATCGAGCCGGCGGAAGGTCATTCTTTTGGTGTTTAGCCTTTTCCAATATAAACATTAACAGAATAAAGCGCACACATAATAATGAATAGCGCCCCTATGAGACGAGTTGAAAATATATGCTCCTGGAGCATGATTTCGGGCAAAATCTCCAAGAACCCCCCCCCCCCCCCAGAACGCGTGCTGTTAAAAGGAAAAGGCAAAATTGTCTCAAGTAATTCTGCAGGTAATTTAAGCTGTGCCATTTTATCGTGTATCAGTCTTAGCATTTTAATTTTATTTATTTTCTTAGAAATGGACAAGTTTATTGCCAACTATCTGGAGACTGCCAATGTTGCTATCAGAGAGTTTAACAACAAGGTCGACAGTGAGGAATTTGTGGATCTGTTTCAACAAGTTCAGTGAACAACAAGAAAGGAACAACAAGGTTATCAATGAGGAAATTGTGGATATGTTTAAACATGTTTGGTCAGCCTCGAGAAGTAAGATATTGAAAAACCACATTAAATTGTAATTGATGGTGAGAGGAACATAGTTTATTGTGTGTGTGACCCAGCACTGTATGTGCAGTAACAAAGAATTATCATTTCTTCAGCTCGGTTCTTTTCAAGTAACAGATGGTGGTCATGTAGTGTACTGGCTCCCTATTTACAAATTCCCTCAACTGTACATAGTTAGAATTTGTCAGTGTTCCACCATGAAATCAATCTCCACTTACATGCCTAATGGAAACATATTTTTATTTGAAGGGTTATTCATATATCCCAAAGTGAGTCTGCAAATGCTGAATAGCTTAAAGGTGCAACGAGAGATTTTGGCCTGGACAGAGTATATATTGTGTGTGTGACCTAGCACTGTATGTGCAGTAACAAAGAATGATCATTTCTTCAGCTCGGTTCTTTTCAAGTAACAGATGGTGGTCAGTGTACTGGCACCTGTTTGTCATCAACCTTTCCAAACATATATTTATTTGAAGGGTTATTCATATATCCAAAAGTGAGTCTACAAATGCTGAATAGCTTAATCCATGAATTCCGTCCATTTTGGCAAATAGAGGCTTGTAATTCTGTCCATCACTGTGTGTGTAGCTGTGAGTGAATGTTGTGAATGATCCATGTTGATCTATATATGTGACCAGTGGCAAACAGCAGCTATTGGTCACATATATAGATCAACATGGATCATTCACAACATTCACTCACAGCTACACACACAGTGATCTCACTCTTTCTCATTCATAATTCTCTCCATATGGTCCCACATCACATCGGCCTACTATCATACTCGCAAAAACTAAACCTGGTCTTGGTTGGTCTTACTTTATTGCAACATTTCTTGTATAACTGACCTTTTGTCCTTGAATATAGTTCCCAGTTTATGTGAAATGGTGGCCTACACAGAGAGCAGCCAATTGTTTTACAGTGATGTTGGTTTCTGTATTTGCGCACATCTTTTAAAGATTGTTAGTGTTGGGCATTGAAGAATTATATGCAGTTATGGTAAGGAGTACAAAACAAACCGACAACAATTACAGGGTTTGCGTATTTGCTGTAGGCGCTTCTACGTTTGTTAATGCATGACATAAAATGTTCAACTATTTGATAATCCTAATGTGTATTTAAGTATGCCATTAAAGAATGGGGTAATCTTCCATCTTCCATCCAGTAAGAGTCAGATTCAGAGAAGTATTTGAATAAAATAACTGCCAAGTATTAAAAAAGACTTCAAAATAACATTTGCCATGTTAAGAAACCAAAGTCGTAGTGTTTAGATATTTTTTTACTATACAATTAGTATTGTATGTTAGCGTTTTAAGCATTGCATTCTAAATTTGACATAAAACAAAATGTTATAATTTAAAACAAAAACTATACAAATGTTTTCTGAAATTGTGTATATTTATTGGAAAATATGGTGTTTATTTGAATTTATTTAACTGGGCACTTAATTTAAATAAATGCTTAATTTTTATTGGAATCACATGTTTGTAATGAATGTTGGCCTGGGAGGGATTCAGTTCATATTTTGTAGTGTTCTTTTTTATGTTCTTCAGGGCCAGCTGTACTGTTGTAAATATACCATGGAGATTTTTATTAATGTTTTTTTC
>JAMKCH010037725.1:0-14063 GCA_023653785.1 Ophioderma brevispina | reverse complement strand
TTCTCCTTACTGAACTATGAAATGTCCCTATGAATTTGGTATACAGATAGCTTAGAGTTTCTTCTTTCTCACATTGCCATAGTATCAAATAAGTACCAACACCCAATTATGACATATTATGATAAAGTTGAGGAACGTAGGAAATACTAGAAATAGGGTGGTAACTGATATTTTGGCAAATTTTTCTGACTCAAACACATGTTTAGCACAAAATGCTTTGAATATATATAAACTAGTCATTTCCCATCAAGTAGAGCCCAAAACGCGTAACAATCGGAATATTCCTAACTTTTTTGGGTGAAAAAATGAATTTTCCCTGTGGGTTCTACCTGTGTACTATGGAAATTAGGTGGGTTTTGTCCTGACATACGAACTTTAGGACGTCCTCCGATCGTACTTGGCATGGTTGGCACAATTTTGCTATCAATGAAGAGGAGGACCGTAGCTATCCTTTGGTACCAACATCAAGTGGGTCCTGGGTATTCCTGTGTGGTACTAGGCATAATGGTACTCGTCTTCCAAGTGAAGGGGCCAAGGCCCCCCCCACCCATCATTTTGGGATCACCCTGTATCTACCTTAACCAGTGGTGAAGCCCCTTCAAAACCAGTCGTTCCGTGCGGGCGCTGACATTTGAATATTGAGGGATAATTATTAGTTTGGGGGCTTGTAATACACACATAATGTCAATTCGATACAACAATCCGCCAAAATAGCAGTTGTTGGATGGGTTTGGATGCTATTGGGTGGTTAAATGTTTGTCCTACCCATGGCCACAAACGAAGGAAATGACACGTCAGTCGTCGTGTTCATTTAAATAAACACCCTCAATGAATACATCTTTTCACCTACGCTCGCATTGCATTATGAGAAAAAAGAGTATCTGAGCACAATGCTCCTGGTGCACTATTATTACACCTGGCCACCTCTAACACATACATCAATTTGTATCACTCACCGATTAGTGTAATGCAAGCGCACCCACAGTATGTGGAATAAGCGGAGGCAGCCATTGCTTTCTAGTGTTGGTACGCTAGGTTTTCTCCTTTGTGGTCGCAAAACATGCGAGACGATGAACTTCTAAAGATTACGTAACGTTTTGCCTCTCTATCTCTATAGAACCTCTTTGGCCTATAACCCGGTGGATGTTTGCTTTGGATGAAAAGAGCGGAAAATATCAATTGACGATTACATTACGTAATTTTGGCACCAAAAAAGTGTTTTAGCAAGGCGTGGAAAAACGAAGGTGACCCCCTCCCGCTAGATGAGGGTGAAACGTTGGTACACCCTTCAAATGGCGCAACATTAGTGACGTCCAATGACGTAACACGTTGGCATATACCTACGGTAAAATTTAAATGGTTGCTAATTTAAAAAAATAAATATAACCTATATACACAGGATCAAGAAAAAAAAAATCGAGCTACATGTACTTTTAGTATATTAGGTTTGCAAAAATTTGGCCACATGTTCCTCAAGCAATCCCATAATTTTGCACATTCCCTCCATGTAAAAAAAAACCCACGCTTCAATTCTGCCATGATTGACCACGAGCCGGTCCAGGGAAAGCGTTAGTGCAGTAGTACCCCTTGAAGTCATCTAAATCTATGCCATACCATAGCACCACCTAGACCATTGCCAGGAATTATTCTGCCGTACCCAATAAAATTTGAAAAGTCAGGTAATTCACATGAGAACACCGTAGTGCTAAATGTCATCTTCAGTATACTCTTAGGCCCGTCTTCCAAAAAGGTGTTTAGCGCTTTTTTAAGCTAAGCGAACGTTTATATGTGAGAATAAACGTATCGCTTAAGTAAACGCATCCAGAAAGATATTTTAAAAATTAAAAATTT
This sequence comes from Ophioderma brevispina, assembly GCA_023653785.1. Lineage (NCBI taxonomy): Eukaryota > Metazoa > Echinodermata > Ophiuroidea > Amphilepidida > Ophiodermatidae > Ophioderma > Ophioderma brevispina. The sequence continues at coordinate 12,212 of JAMKCH010037725.1, read as the reverse complement.
TAGGTTTTTTCTTTTTTTAAAATTTAAACTAGGTACGGGGCTAGTTTTAAGAAGTGTTTTTTTTAGTGGGTGTTTCCAGTCAATGTGCCACGGCCAGTGCCTGTCCAATTGACAAACCAATGGTTGTTTTCGCTCAGTTGATGCATCACCTTACGCTACGGAAAGCCATGCTACACTTTGTGCGCTCCCATTTAATTAAATAGGGCCTTTTCTATACTCAAGTTAGCGTCTTTAAATAAGGAGCTAGGTTACTCGTGTTTAAAGCTTCTGTTTAGGTAGCTAATGGTTAAAATATTTACGCGTTTTTGCTAAACGCAATGTTTAAATTTACGGCGATTTTAGCTAATCGCGTTTAGCTAATCAACTTCTGGAATGCGGGGCATAGTGTTTTACTCTCTTGTGGGGAGAGCTAACCTACTTTATCAATAACACTTCACTGTTAAAACATAATGGCCCGATATTCTCAACTATGTTTAACGCTATCACTGTTCAATCGCAATTTAAACGCCCCGCTAAAATAAACGCATTTCTCAAAGAATGGTTAACTTTAAACGCTGTTAAATTTTAGCCGAACAACTTTAAATATGTCTACACGTTAAACTTAGAATTGGTCTGGGGGTAGTTTAAGGTGTTTTTAACTTCACGCTTTCATCAAATGCCTGATATTTTCAGCTCTATGTGATAACTCGTGGTTAGACCAGTTGTCTCCTTTATTTCTCTTATCTTTTCGTTTGCCCGAGTCCTCAGTTGATACTTTCTCGTTCCCCCCCCCCCCCCCCCCCCCCCGCAAAAAAAAAAAAAAACCCCTCCAATTTTTTCCTTTGCTTTATTTTTTATGCTCGTGTGTCCTGTTTTTAGTGTTTGAATAACATCAAGCAAGTGCGGCACAGCGACATGCAACAGTTTTAAATAGGCCATGGTTTTTGTCTCCATCACTGAAATTCTAAAGCTCCTTAACCTAAAACACGTCATTCTTGAAATTTACCCGTGGGTTTCCTGCATAGCATTTACAACTACGGAAGTCATTATCTGACTTATAAATTGTTCACGCGCACGTAATATTATAGGCGAAGGTATGTCACAGTTTAGTGGATGATATGACGGGTTTAAAATACCGGGGTTAGCTAACACACTTGTTAAAATATTTAACCTGCGGTTTTTAAACCTCTGCGTTTAGCTAACCACAGTTGTGGCCTAACCACCGTTTATTTTACACATCGGTTTGAGATACGACCCCAATATGTAATTGACGAAGGCATGACAATAATTCGGGAAGGCAGTGGATAAAGTCTGCATACCGATATCAAGAGTAATGCATTGTGTACTCCCCATAGGTAAATATGAATGAGGGGCAATGTGTCCAGTGGATACAACCGAACGCTCATGACTCAAAGGTCCTGGGTTCGAGTCCCGCTAAGGCCAATGTGTGTTGCACTGGGGCAAGGCACTTTAACTCGCTTGACTCTCTCCACCCAGGTGCTAAAGGGGAGCTGTTTGGAATATTGTCCATTTACGCGCCCTGTCCAAATGTATGAGTATGCCTTTGGTATGGTTGAGTAGAAAGTCCCATTTCTACTGGGGGGGTCCAATGCGTAAAGTTATTGATCTTAATGGCCATCTCCCACACACATCTTTCTCAACTTCATACTTATTATTTCAAAACATGTTATTATATCTTCTATAATCGTTTCTGTGTTAAATGACCAAAATCTCTACGTATTACAACTCAAGTTAATAATGATAATAGTATTATAGATTTAAATTTGGATGCTTATTGTATTCATGTATAGTATACTGATATACATGTATACTTCTCCCCTTGTTTTAAACACTATAATCGAGAACGTATTGATTGTCATTAATGTATAATCATGCAAGAGAGGTGTAATAATAAATAATGTCTAACTGTCTAAGGCAGCTGACATCTGCTAGTGCAGCGGAATAAATGTAAAGCGTTCTACAGTGTGAAAGGCGCATATAATGTTGACATTTATTATTTTTGCATGATTTTCTGGGGAAACACATTATATTATGTGGTTAAAAGTCACTGATGATAGCAAAGCTGTTCCAAATAACAAATAAACGGTACTGAATTATATGACGCCATTATATTTGATAAATTAATATATATATATATATATATATAAATGATGACCTACTGGCACGGTCGTTGTTACTCGGAGTTTCACAGCTGTACCGATAATCCAGGACAACCTCTGATGAGTTGTCTGCTGATCGCACAAGCGTGAACTCCGAGTAACAACTACCGTTCAAGTAGGTTCATCAATTTATCTCGCTTGCTTTCAAGCATTGAGACTCTACATGAAAGATAGTCTCCTAGCGTATTATTTAGATATATATATAATCACCATCCACATTCCCCTCCCTCGCTAATGTAGTGGATAAGAGCATCGATTTATAATGCACGTATCACAGGTTCGAACCCACCATGGACCTTTTTTAAATACTGTAGTCAATAATTATTTTAGAGTAGATAAAGAGAAAACATTATAAGGACAGGGTTGTTAGAAATACGCGTGTACCTGCTGTTTATAGCACTGTATACAGTGTTACATGAAGTCAGTTATAACAGGTAGCGGTGAATCGCATCTACAGTAATAACAGGTTGCTCTGGGTGAATTGGGTTCTTGAATGACCTAATGCGATTCCCAAAAAAAACAAAAAACAAGCAAACAAACGACAAACTTATGCTGATTTTGAACGTAAATGCCATTATACATTGGATTCTTTGATTGGATTCTGAAGGACAACGGCTTCGGTAAGTTTCAAACCACTGTAGTTACAGCCATATTATGAATATCGCCTCTTTCTATCATGTTCTTTCTGAAAGGAATATATTGACATGAATATACATCAATATGGATATTAAAAAAAATAATTCTTAGGGTTAGGAACACATATATATCCTGGCTATTTTGTGAAATATGATTTGGGGATTCCTGAGATTAATAATCTAATTAAAATTGTTCTTTGAGAGTGATATAGAGAAGTGCAGTGTAAAAAACCAAAAAAAAAACAAAAATGAAAACTGTGCAAAAATCTAAAATATTTCGAAAATTGGGGGCGCACTCTTCAAATGCGCTATAATTGTTTTTAATTTTGCTCTGGTGTTTGTATACGGATGAACAGTGAAAACAGGCAATATCAGCCTGCTTGAGATGGGATAAAAAGATTCTCTATTTGTTTTAAAGTGCCGATTAATATTTATGTTCATGATGGTAAAGTGGAACACCGTTTGACCACGCACCGATTTGAAAAAAAAAAACCCTTATTTTTGGCCAACCCTAATGTATAATATTCCGGTAAAACCATGAAAACAGGAGGACCTTTAACTTACAGCATGCTTGTACTCCGAAACATCTCCTTAACATCTTGTTGTGGGAAGGCAAGCACTCACAGTTACTTGGATGAAAACCTTGTTTTAAGATGATAAAAAAAGTGCCACCAACGACACAAAGGACTTCCCCTTTTTATTTGCATGACCATCATCAATCTTAACAAAAGTAGTGTTTTGCAAACAGTGAAGGGTGGTAGAATTAAGATCCATAGAGATAAGCAACTGCGGGATAGCTGCTTCCCGGATAGTCTGATTCAAACAATTTTTAAACTCTTTAACACGTGAAATCACCATTAATGCTAAAAATCCAGTCAGTTTGCAATATCAGAAGTCGCGATATCACAACAGATGCTTATCGTCGAAGACTATGATGCGCCATCCCAATCAGTTCCCCAATACCCCCCCCCCCCATATTTAAAGGCAAATCAATTTAGGCTTATCGCTGTATATATAATATAAAAATCTGGATACTTCAATAATAATAAATACTAAAATGCATTTATTATCGATCTACAGAGAAACACAGTGCCTTGATTGAAGCTTTATATCCCCAGACAATCTTTAAATAAATGGGGATTTGCGCTTCCCACGCACGCGGCGTTGCGATCAGTGAATCCCGTTATGCATGGGCGGCTCTCGGCCTGTGCTGAAATGTTAGTTTTATTTTGTACCTATACAATGGAGGAAAAACCTGACCCATAACGCAAAGTCCCCTTGCAGAGGGGAAATCCCTAATGAGAGGAGACATTCACAAACAAATTGCCCAGGCTTGGTTTACCCAGAGAAGATACCAATAGCTTCCCACAATGCATGCTTCCATTGGCAGGTTTTTTGCACAGGGTTTGTCATGTGAATCTTTAGGGATGAAACACTCTTAAAATGAAAGTTTGTGATCAGTACTGGCAATTTAGCCATGTTTCACTAACGATTCACATCAGTTACCTGTACAAAAACCTCCATTGGACGCAATGCATTGTTGGGAGATGATCGAAATCGTTTACCCTAATATATAAACACCAGGTCGCCACCAAGACCGTCAGCGGCCCAAATGGACTACAAAATCCTTGCTGAACAAAGATTGTCAGTCCATACCTGAATGTGTGTCATTGGAATGCCCAAAGTATCAGAAAATATAAAAAAACATCTTGTTCAGACTATGTCATAGAACGCATGTAGATGCTATGTTTCTGACTGAGACATGGTTGACTTCAGATTCAGATGCAGTCGCAATATGGGTGTGAACTAAACCACCCCCCCCCCCCGGGTATGGACTTCATCAATGTACCTCTCACCAACACCAATGACAGTCATGGTGGTATTGGCGTCTTTAACGTAAACGACTGCACGCTTAAAACTAAAGGTTTATCCATCAACTTTTGTTTCTTTTCTTTTTGAGCATGCTATAGTAGTTGACACAGTTAGAAAGATCCACTTTGTCACTAATAACAGAACACCACCTTCCAACTGAGCATAATAAAACATAACTGTATCACATTTGGTATGAATTTGATGACTTTCTGTTGTATGTTAATACACTCAGTGGAAAGATTATCCCTACTTGGTGTTTTAACTTTAATGTAACAAAAGGGAAAAATATGAGCTATCCACTTCCCTTTCATTAGTGGATGGAGTCGGGCTCCATCAGCACGTTGTAGGTCCAACTCCCAGATTGGAAACAACCACTTGCTTGGTATGATCTCGTCCCGAGGAGAATCTCACAAATTCTGTTCTGTGGGCCCAGATTGTCCTGATCATAATATAAGCCTGTGTAAGCTGAAGTCAGCAGACCTGGGATCAGAAGGAAGTTGATCTCATCAGAAACTTCAAGAAAATCAGCATTGACAAATTTGATTCAGGACTTTCAGGCACTTTAGTCTCACAAGGATAGACATGAAAATGATGTAAACTGTTTCATTGATAAACTTGAATATTCATTAGACAACTCTGGACAAACTGCTCCGCAACATTAGAACTTTAGCAAAAGATCCATCACTGACGATATCCAGCTTTACACCAGTTTTTGATTCCATCTTCAAATCACTCCATTGTCAAGCTCTCTTAGACTGTCTTCTTGCATAATGAGATACATCCTGGTGACACAAAATATGCTGAAACTAACCAGTGAAAGACTGTTTTTTGTTGCTTTATCACCACAAACAACACGTCCGCATGCCTACACATTAAACTTCAGATTGGGCCTGATACCATTACACCTTCCGATACAGTTAGGAACCTGGGTATAATTTTTGACACCACAACATGACCATGGCTACCCGATGTCATCTTTTGTCACGCACTTAACTTTCCATCTTCGAATTTTCACGTATCCGCCGGTTCCTCGATTTTTGATTCATGCAATGATGTTGTACGCTCACTAGTACTTCCGTTTGGACTATGGTAATATACCTTAATGGTTCAACACAATCAACATATCTTCCGCCTTCAAACTCTCAGAACTGGGCTTGTAACTTATTTTTAAATCTGGCAAACGTGACCAGTTACTGATTTGCTTCAGCAGCTCCACTGTTTACCATTAAAGACAGAATCTTCTTCAAAATCATGGTGTATGTATTCAAGTGTCTCGCCGGATGGCTCCTGAGTATTTAACATCTTGCTTGGATTATACAAACCTGGTCGAGAGGGCTTAAGATCTGCTCAGGACACTACCTACTCTATGTCCTAAACTCATCATCGTTCCCTCCAATCCCCGCAAGCAGAGCATTTTCTTATATGCACCCAAACTGTGGAATGACTTCCATCTCATTTTCGTTCTTCCATCTCATCTTGCGGTCTTCAAAAAGGGACTAAAGACTCCTCTTTTTGCACCTGTGTAAAATTGTCGCGTGTTCATGTTCTATATCCTTTTTTTCAACTCGCTTCGTGTATTTAACTGTGCTTGTTGTTGGCAATGATTTTTTGCGCTGTGATCTTTTTAAATGGCGCCTTATAAACTCTGATATTTATGTAGTATGTATGTAACCGTCATGCGCATATACCGATGGTAACGGAGAGGGATTTCCCTGACTTAGCCTTCACACCTTTTTTTCAAGTCGTAGTCGGAATGTGCAATTATGACTGGCGTGCCTATATGTCAATAAGGTTGGATGTGGTCTAGATCAGTAGGCCAAGAGCATTAGCTCATAATGGCATTAAAGGTGGACAGGCTGATAACAAGCTGATTTTTTCAGGAAAGGTCCAGGAATATTGTAGAATAACATACTAACAAGTCCCCAAGAATCCAAGTGCGTCCAAAATGGTCGCCATTCCCCATTTTTTATCATAACATTGCATCCAGATTAAGCATGACAAGTGAAAAAGGTGTCTATTCATATGTTTTAAGGTACAAGAAATCTACAAAAAACTGTACTTAGGTAAACAATAGCTTCTACATACCTAAACCAGATGGCGCCCAAAAGTGGCTGCCATTCCCCATTTTTATCAATTAACTTCCATCCAGATTAGCATTACAAAGTGAAAAAGGTTTCTAATCATATGTTTTATAGTACATGAAATCTAATAAAACTGTTACGTAGGTAAACCAAAGCTTCTACTAGTCTAAACCAAGATGGGGCCGCCCAAACAGTTCATCAAAATGGCCAACATTTTTCAAATAAATTTGCCTCCAGCGACATTAAATTCTGTGCAACGTGTCCCAAAGTGTATTTTCATGCTACCAATAATTTAATACACTTGTTATCCTCCGGAACTCAAAACTTAAAAAGTACCTTCAACATTCACAATACATTTATAGAGTGCACCATCACCTGTTGTTATCCAGTCCTGAACTTCATTGACGTTCACACTCGTGGTGCAATCTGCTCCTTATCATCATCAGCTATTGTGCTAGTGTTGTTACGGACATGACTGGCCACTTCATTTATTGCATATCTCTACTGCCCATTATTGAAAATCCAACTTTCTGATTGGTCGTTTTCTGGCCATTATTCTACAATAGTGGGTCGCACATACAGTTTCCTAATAAATCAAGCTGCTTTAGGAATGGAATATAAACTAAAGGTTTTGCAGTATTTATCTAAGGCTCATAATGTACCCTCGACCGGAACAAATAAAATAATGGGCTTGTGCTGCGCCTCACACTTTATGTAGTTTTTCCGATCTCGGACGCATCGTTCTCCCATAAATGATCCTGCCACCCTCTATCCCATAATTGAAAGCCTTATCTTAGCCCTGACGAAAATGGCAGACACATATCCACCTTGACACCGTAGAAAGAACATTAGGTGATCTTTGGTAGCCTAGCTTCCTGAAATCACATGTGGAAACCCCTTACAGCCTTGCTGTGGCCATTACATTAACTGTCGGTAGTATAGCAGTACTTGTTCCAGCCTGTTTGAACACGTAGCCAGCCATTGGCAATTTTCTCACACCAAGTTGTATGAATCTCTTCTTATTCTTGCTAATTTTCCAAAATGAAGTCCCCCTGGCTAGTGGTCATTGGCATGCTTTCCTCAAATATTATGTCTCGAATTGTTCTCTTTAGGGCTCACCGTGCCTGTTCTGCAACCTTCGTGGACATCCTACTGCCATATTCCCTGGAAGCTTAGATTACTGGGTGAAAGGATTTTCACCAATGTGCCTTTTTTGGCTGTCACATTACCCCGTCTTTGAATAGAGAGGTGGCCAAGTCACCAATTCATAAGCAAAGGACTCGTCCATCTCAGAGCTGTTACTCAAGACACCTCCTGTTGAATTTAATATGAGAGATGGATTTAACTTCAATATTCTTTTCCTCTGATCCTATGGTTTTTCTCATTGAGCTAATTGGTATTTACTTGTCATCTCTCCATGATGTGATGTCTGTAAATTTCATTCCAGACATTGCTGATGTGGCCTTCCTTTCAAGCTCCACAGCACTGTCACAATTCACCGATGGATCGGCAAAAATGCCGGTTGTAAGACAAACTAGGCATTCCACTTTGGGATTTGCTTCCAGCGATCAAAACAAGGTGCGGCGATCCTTTTTATCTCTTGATTGTGTAATTTGGTCCTTTATGTTGCTTTCTGTGTACCTGTGGGGACACATGTGAATTGCTCCACTTTGTCAATGTTCTGTCTGTGATACTCTGAGATGGAAGAGTTCATTGCTTATGAACTTGCGCCTTTCATCCACCTTCCCTATTCAAAGACTGGTAAATGTCATTGGTTGACCTTTGACAATCCTTTACCAAGGAATCCCAGCTTCCAGAGAATGACCCTTTTTGTCTATATGGTGGACATCTATTTCATCCAGTTGTAGGCCAAACCATCCACGTATGTCATGCCTATATGTTTATGCTTCTGAAGAATTATGGTAGATGGGTCGAAGTTGTTTTAAGATAGATCCGGCGTGGGATGTCCACAAAGGCTGCGTAACAGCCTGGCACAGCGAGCCCAAAAAGGGAACATCTCCGCGACCATAGTTTTGAGAATGCCGCCACAAAGACTAGCCAGGAACCATTCTTGGTCAATAGTAACAATAAAAGAGATGCATTCAACTTTTGCGTGAGAAATTGCAATGGCTGACATACGTGTCAAACAGGGTGATAGTTTATACAGCCTTAGCTGTAGCAAGGCAGAGGAGACTCCGTAGTTGTAATTTTGGAAAATGACACTGACCTACTTTTATTTTTAGTGACAAGAGCAGGCGATTCTACAGATATTTAACATTTTTCCGCATCCGTGATGTTTAGGATACTATAGAGATACGAAAGATCACCTAATATCATTTTTTTCTCAATTTGTTACACCTGAAGCAATAATATTACTCTCTTGATACTTTGACAAACAGTGAAAACAACTCAAGAGATGTGGAGAGAGTTTGAGAAGCCGTTATTTTGAAGGTTTATGGTCCAGCACTAACGACTCGCTCCCAAATTTACCCATTGCGTAACAAAAGAGCAATGGTCCGAGTTCTTTAACATGTTTAAGTGACAGGAGGAATTTTTTTATGAACGAATTTTTCTCCAAATTTCACTGGATTGTTGTAGACCACCTACTACCGAGAACATTTTGAAGGTTTATATTGGACAACGGGATGCAAAAGAAAACCCGCAAACCTTGGTTTTGACTGCCTTCATCGTAATCGTTCCCCATAGAAAACCATGCTTTGAATTTCTGGTCGTGGCACGACAGAAAGTACTAAATCATCATCTTATTACATAAATAGGGCGTCTCGGCTTATTCACTTCAGGTGTGATCTAATACCATTGGTAAGCATTCCCAATATGTAAAAACCGGGGTTCGAGAAAAATTGTGCGCTTCTTTCTGGAAATCTCCTCATGTCCTTAAGTTCAAAATTTCAGCTAGCCTCCCACAAGTGCTGCAACATTCACATTGCATTATCACACAGTTTTCAACAATGTATGAACGGCGGGACAATAATCTTCCTCCACAGAATGGGGTGGTGATTACCAGATGGAGAACTTCTGCCTGTAGAAATGGTCCCTCCTGTTGGCACGCACCTGACACATTGCTTAATGTTAGCATGGTGGGTGCAAACCTAATGGTTGCAGCAATTGACTTTCAATTGCCAAAAACTTGCCACTCGATGTGCAATAAATGTAGCGGCCAGTCATGTCATAACAGCACCACACTAGGTGCGGCTGTCATGATGATAGGACTAAGAAGAGATTTTGCACCACAGCTTGTAAACTCAAATGATGAGTTAAAGGCCTAATACCCCAGGTATCAGTATAGTGCACAATTTAAATGTAAATTTGAACCTTATTTACAAGCGTTATGGGACCTCTGGATAACAAGTGTATTAAACTATAGGTAGCCTAAATACCATTTGGCACACTTGCCTCAAGATTTTTAATCGATGGAAGCAAATTTATTTGAACATAGCGGCCAGTTTGAGTACTGTTTGGGGCGCCATCTTTAGTTTTATTCCTATATAGAAGCTTTTGTTTACCTTGGTAACAGTTTTTAAATGGCTTTTCTTTACCTTAAAACATATGATAAGACACCTTTTTTCACTTTCATGCAATCTGAGGCAAAGTTATGAGAAATGGGAAAATGGCGGCCTTTTGGACGCCATCTTGGGATTTTCAAAGTTCCACAACATGGATTCTTGGGGACTTTTAGTATGTTGTTCTACACAATATTCCTGGACCTATCCTGAAAAAAATCATTTGTTATACAGCCATGCCCACCTTATAACTAATGCTTCTTGGCCTACAGGTGAAAAGCCCCGTTCTGTTTTGAATCAAACATTTTTTTTTCGGTTTCAAATCACACTTTAATATTTCTTAAATCTCCATAGCCATCTCTAGATATCCACCAGACCTAGATTTTTTTTGCTTCACGTAGATAGTCAAATACGTCAACCTGTTCTTAATTCAGTAAAAATTTATCCAATTGACGATATGTATTTAAGTAGGGCGTGACGTCATGTTTATGTCCATCCATATATTGACATGTATATAGTAAATCCAAGCGACCGTGAATTTTTTTTTTGGACACAGTCCCTGTTCGTGAGAGGAGGCATGCTGGATATGTTTTCCGTTAACCTCTGGGTAGCGTGTAACGCGCAGAGTCGCAGACTATAAAGTTTATGCAGATATTTGCAAGTTATGTCCTTCGTATGTTCTATATTTTATTGATTTTATTGAAACCTGGTTGTATCCACCCTTTTGCTGCCATAGGATATGTTTTAAATAACAACTAACACCTCATTAACCCTAAAGGCCCGGGGCGGAATCCGCCACCCCCCCCTACATTTTTTGTCGTATCTCACGTATTTGTTATTTCTTTCATGCCGAAAACCACTGCATGACTTTTTTCTTTGAAGCCTTGCGCTCGATTTAAGACCGTTTTGAACACAATCGGACCTACGGTTATGACGGCGGCGTTGCGTAATCGCGCACTGAGTGCGAAGAAAGCTATTTCCCATTGACTTACACGAACAGCAGAAATCCGTCTTTTTGTCCTAAGGTACAGTTATACTATGTTTTACTTATTTATTTGATTTATTTGTAGTACAAGCATGTGTGAGTATATTTAACACACATAATGGCCAAAAAATCCAACTTTTCTTTAAAAAATGGCGAAAAACCATTAATTTTCGATTTTTTTAGATTTTCCATTTTTGCATGACGCCATGTTTGACGTAATGTGACGTCATAAAGTAGGTTTTGTACTTTTTTGGGTATCAATGGACTCGGGAGGGTCATAAACCTATCCTGTATCACCAATCATGATAGTACATCAATCCGTTTCCGATATCTATGTGGGCTATCCCCCTCCCCCAGGTCGGTGAGATGGCCCAAAAAGCCCGGCTCTTTTAGGGTTAAATCTTCACTTTCGTGGCGATTCGCTCTCGTTGTCAGAATCCTCTGCTAATTCCAACAAAACCTTGTTTAAATTTCAATGTCACGATAGAGCTCATTTGCATGTGTCCCAGTCAAAGCGTGTAATTGTTCCACACCTACTAATCTCCTCCATCTGGATTGTGTATTGTTTTCCTAGAAACGTAACCCTTAATGTTGGCCCATATCAGCTCATATCAATAACAGTTGTTGGGAGCAAACGTACAATATCATGGCCGATTTTTAGCTAAAGTCAATGTTATATTTTTGAGCTCGTGTTAATTGACTTGTAGAGCCTTTTTTTTTTCGTATACTTGACGGAAAAGGCGATATTCCTGCTTTTTCAATAATTCCTTGCATTTCTGATTTTTTTTACTCTTGGGTATATTAAATTAAACGAATTTACTATTCTAAATGGAAATTGGGTGGTTTCCAAACGCTTTGTCGAAAGCATAATCATATAGGCCTACATTAATTGGTGACACTGCCCGGTGAGTGAAATAATATTTCATATATGAGGCGTAAATACCTGTACAAGAAAAGTC
>JAMKCH010037724.1:0-13871 GCA_023653785.1 Ophioderma brevispina | reverse complement strand
GGGGGAGGGTATGTCCCAGGGCATGTACCTTGGGTCCTATCTTAAAGGCACTATCAGTGATTTGATAAAATAAAAAAATCATCATAAATCAAATTTTTGCATGTCTTTAACAAGTACATGTTTTAAGACCAAAAGACATGTTAGTCATTGCTGTCCCCACAGACACTTACTGCAATATTAACTGAATGGATATTCATATCTTTGAGTACTACTGTTTTCTACCTTTTCTGTCAATGTTCCAATTCTAAAAAAATAACTTACAATGATTCTATAGACTTATCCTTCACTTTCAAACTACTTCTGCAAATTTCAAATATTTTGACTCTTTTGGGCAGATCACTGATAGGGCATTTAATGAGGCACCGAATCAATTGATCAGTTCTCTGCGCACGCATCTGATCATGCATATATAGTCATTTGAAAGACTGTTTGAAGACCCAAATTCCAATTGATTATAGTAAAATTTGTGTATGTTCCATTCATTTTTCCAGGAATTGGGGGCACCACCTACCCCTGGGTCCCATACCCCTAGGTATGCCACTGATGAGTCAATAATTTGGTTTATTCATAAATCAAGCAAATCTTTCGTATGCTTTTCAACTTACAGCGGAACCTGTTACTATGTGTACTGGTGCTTTGGGATTGGTGTATGGAGCATCTATACTGCCATTGTATACCTGTTAGGAGGATAAAATGGATACAAAATATTAAAAAATTTCACATATCAGGTGTCCCTAAAACACACATATTAAAGGCAAGGACAATGTAATTGCCGATGCCCTTTCAAGAGTCAGCTAAATGTGAACTCTCAGAGCTACATAATGTAGTAGCCAAAAAAGTAGACTAAAGAAAATTTTCATTGTACTCAAAACTTTCTTTCTTTAAGGGGGGAGGTGTGACAGACTCCCGAATATTATATTATTTTTCTGTATTGTATTAATTAAATCATGTTAAACTTAATCGTATAAATTATGATTGAGGAGAACTGGAAAATATGAAAATTGCAATGTGTTGTGCAATAAGCATGACTTATCTGATTGACCTAGTTCTAAATGGACTAGTGTGTGAGAACTTCCTGAGACGAACACACAGAAGATGTTCGCAGCCGGAGGACAATATGAGCACAGTGTCTTATCGTCTTCATTCTAGGAAATGTACAGAGGTTCTTTGTTTACCTATAGGAAGCAAGATTGCACACCTGTTGATGAACGATAGACTTTGTGTAATTGCTATGTCAAAACACTTCGAGTGCAGGATGTGGACTTCCTTTAAACATGTTTCAGCGAACTGAAAAGATGACGAAATGTTTGTCTTGTCTTCGCATGTTTTTTGCAGCATGGCAAATTTTCTATGGACAAATTCTGTTACAAGTCATTCTTCTTTGCCAGTTGACAAGAGATTTCAGCGAGTGTAGACATCTCAAACAGAAGGTGGAGAACTTTGCATAACATTTGATTTTATAAACTGTTATTTTATACAATTCTGGAAAGAAAATTGCTAGAATTGTCAGAGCTGCTCAAAGTTTGGTGCCTTTGGAAAAACAAAGGTTAACATTAGAATATACCAGCAGGATTGTGTCTCTTTAATATCAGTGCTGCCTCTACCAAGAGTTCACCTTTAATGCACTGAGTACCTGTGGACTATTGTTACGCCAAGCTGCAGTTATACTTCCAGTAGTTCTTCAAGTCTACGAGTTTACAAATTAATCGGCCAGTCTAGACCAAAAGGACTTTTGCGATTTTGTGAAACTAGTTGAAACTGTACCAGCAAGAATTGTGTTGCCAAGATTTATGTGGATCTGATTCTACAAGAGACTGGTGCGCACCCAACAGTGAACTTTGAACTTTAGCTTAATGATTATGTGCATGGTGTATTTGTAAATAGGTAAGAAACATGATTTTGTGCATTGTTAATATTGTGTACATTTCGTGATTGATTAGATTTCATTTATGTATTAAAATAATTGTTTTGAAATTACATCTTGGTCAAGTCAATCTTCTTACAAATAGTCATTGTGAATTTTGTTTTACGAACCTCGGGAGGTTACTTTTCTGGCCTTGAGTACATCTCGTAACACTGTAAACCCAATTTGTTACCATCTCATACATAGGTCTGTGGTCAGTGGTTCTTGTCACTGAGTTTGGCAAGTTATGACATGTAATTTGTTGTTGAAGAAGCGATTTTTGTCATTTCCAATTCAAATTTCCACTTTTCTACCAGGGAATAATGTGACATGGCATGCATGGCATGGCATGGCATGGCATGTAGTCAATTTTGTTGCTGTTTGGGCTTCAACAGGGCCTAGACTGTCAGAAAATAATGGGGTTTAAATTTTCAGACCTCTTCTTCTCTTCCTCAAGGGGAAAAAGTAAGTACAGGGGTTAATTTAAAATCAACTTAAATTGTGTTAAAATATAAACCAATATATCTCTTGTTGCAGAGGATTAAAATAAGGTATAGTTTGTCTATATTCTGACCACTTGAGATTTTAACTACTTAGTTCTCCAGGCAGACAAGGATGACTATTTAGTAAACGTTCCGGAGATTTCGCAGAAGGGTTGAAAAAAAATCCATTTGCGCTTGGCCGGACGCGAACCGGCAACCTCCGTATTACTATGATGGCGATCTTACAATGAGCTGCTAACAAAAACGGAAGCGATGGGCACTTTGGACCTAACACCTTGAGTTGAGTCTGGCCAAGCGCCAATGGTGTTTTTTTTAACACTTCTGCGCACTTGCCATCTCCAGGAAAAAGATAATAAAATATCATTCTGACCACTGTTACACAGGTTTAAGCTGTGAATGTTTAAAGTCATCCTGGGGTAACTACTCAGATTTTGTAGAAAGTAATGTCAACTGATCCTCCTTTGTCTGCAACATAAAAAAACTGTCACTAATTCAATTAAAACAGAGCATCAGGCAAATTGTTACCCAGGATGACCTTGCATCACTTAACTAAGTTTATTTATTTCCAAGCACATATCAAAATTTACCAAATTAAAGACAGTGAAAGGAGGAGGCAGTCGAAGGCCAATGAGGGCCTGATTAAGAGACAACCCCTTCAGCAAAATTAAGTTACAAACAAAAACACATTAAAATGGAACAACGGAACTGACAAACATGACATCACAATGCAAGTGACATGCCCCAAGTTACTCGTGTTCATAACGTGAAAGTAGGTATTTTCAGTGTATTCCGTAAATGTTGACGGATAGTGCCCTTCTTTGATGGTATGTTTCTAGAGAATTCCATAGATAAGCTGGACCAGTAGTTCTCACCGACCTCTGAGAGAATTGTTTTTTTTTGCTTTTTGATTATACAACAAGGCGAACTCGTATTTTACGCGATGCGTTAAATATGTACCCGCTCGCCGAATATCGCGGATCACTAAGTGACATCTCAAAACTGCACCAGTCCACACTTAATTTTGGCCATCACTAAGCTCGCCAAAAATTGAACTTGAAAGGAAAAGGTATCTTTGGTAAAATGACTCAAGAAATCTTGAATCATCATGCAAAATCCCCTGAAAATTCACTAAATTTAGTTTACAAACAGTAATTTACTCAATTTGGCAACACTATTTTTGAAAAAATCATGTGACCACATTTAAATTTGGGACCATACGGGGGTCTGGGGAAAAAGCGCGCCGAAACATTGATTTTTACGTATTTTCACATTTCAAGAATATGGTCAACAGGCTGGCAACCCCAAAAGAGTGACGCCGACTACAGGAACTAAATAAAATCGCCCAAAATTAATCAGGTCAAGCACTCACAGCCGCTCTCTTCAACAAGTACATCATTATACCGCCTTACAGAACTCAGAAACGTTGTACACAAGCCGTGCGGGAAAAAGTCATAAATTATGCAAATTAGATACTTAATTGATAGTTTACACCCCAAATGTAATCAGGTTGAGAACTTCAACCAGGCATTCTTTCCACCAAGTTACATCATCGTAGCCCTTACGGAACTCCAGATAAATTGTACACAATGTTGACATTCTGTGCAATAGTGACCTTTTTCCCTTGACCGTTTTCCCCTAACCCCAGACAGGAACCCAGGGGAGAACCCTGGGGGAATGAATTACATGGTGAGTAGGGGGTATCCACTCCTAACAATATACCCCAGTTTGCCTACTCTAGATCATCCAGAAAAAAGATATCCCCACATGTTCCAGGGTAAACATTTTTATCACGGACATACGGACGGACATACCGGACGGACGGACGGACATAACGGACGGCCGCCCATTGTATCGTCCCCTCCCGAAACTTTCGTCGGCGGGGCCAATAATTGTGGGGCACTATCTTGTATTGTAGTCATGCACTTAAGTATGTTTTACAAACATTTGTCATCAATTCCTATCCTAGCTTTTTATGAAAAATGGTTAAAACATAAATACACAAATTCAGTTAAAGTATCAAACACATTTATATGTTCTAGTAAAGGAACAGTAGGCTGGAATGCAAGCACTAATGTACATTAATGAACAATTTGACTCAATTTCAAAAATCCCTATTAAATTTCACCCTGAAGGGGGCAGCAGTGTGAAAATTTGAACCCCATATTTTCTGACAGAAAATCAATTAGTCATACAAAAATCCTATGAGCTAGCTGTTTCCTTGACATACATGACCTCATTAGAATTTTAAGAGACACTAGCAGGATTGTGATGTCTAAGAATGGAAACTATCGAAATGATTTGGTTAATAAATGTCCTTTGACCTATTGGTGTGATCTGATGAACACACCCAAGAATAATAATATACTAGGCAGTCTCGGGTTTTGCGATCACCTGGCTTTTTTAAAGCACTCACTTGTTTCGAAAACCATTTTTGTTTGTGATTAACGGCTTGTGGGGAGTGTATCCGCTAACCAATCAAACTTGAATCTGGCACAGCACAAAGCTACAACCACTACCAATTTCATGAAAAAGGGTGGACAGACAGACAGATAGACAAGATACACATGGCCCTATATAATATAGACCATTATTATGCATCAGAAGTTTCTTGTAATACCGCTGTGCGGACTAGCGGATACTGCCCAATATCGCGCAATGCGCAAAATATGTCAGGCAAATACCTATTTGAGTAGTTTGAAGCCATTTTAAAACTATTTGTCAAGTCAGTTCTTTCTTGAATAATATAATAATAACCGGATGGCTTTTTGGGTTGATAAACAGAAAATTATATACATCATATATAGATTCCTGTTATCGATGGTTAAAAATTGGAGGCATTACAAATTCAACTAGCTTCAAGAATTGAATCAAAAATGAACTATGCCCTGGGAGAGCGGGCATAGTTCATGAACTATGCCCGGGACACCTCTTCCCAGCGTAAAAGACTGTCGTACGAACTATTCATACGTATTATGAGTGTACATATTGAAGCTGGTGTAAGAGATGAATATAAGCAGACCATCACATTTGTTTACTCGTACTCATGTACTGTCAGTGACTGTGAAATGGTTGAATCGCAGCATCACAACAGCATTCATGCTTTGACTTTGAGCTTGTAGATGAAGATCTGAAAGGAATCAGAGATGCAGCTCATAGGGCTAATACCAAACGGCAGGTAAAATACACCGTGAAGATATTCGAGGATTATAATTTGACACCAATGACGGCCATCTGCAGGCCATGTAAAAGTTGCTGAATTCGGAGCTGCGATCATCGAGTCAATGATTTTGATGCCCCGGGTTTTAATGAAATGCAAGGAAAATTGTACGCATCTTGCCGACAAAAAAATGGCAAGAAGTCGATTACGGTGATCCGTTTTGGACTCCAACATCACTTCCTCAACACAGGAAAGGTTGAATGCTAATTCTTCACAAGTTTTGGACCCTAACCGGGACCCTAAGTTACACAAAATTGTTAAACCATGCATGCACGCCATGACATGGCCTACACATGATATAGGCCTGTGCTGCTGTGCAGTGTGCAAATTCCTTCGAAAATTTTGTATAATAGTTTTTGACAACTTTATCACAAATGGGATGCTTTTATTTATTTGGCATTTAAAAAAATGATAAACAAGCCAAAATTTGTGTAGCAGTTACTTCAAAATGGGTAGCATTTTGCTACATTAAACAGGGGAATTTGCACACTGTCACTGGGCATGTGTTAGCATCCTGGCTTAGATTAGAATGTTCTTTTAACCAATCAGATGACAAAAAATCTATATATTCGGTATATAAAACAAATATTGACTGCTTTTTATTCGGGGCATGCCTGAAACTATAGGCCCTCGGTGATTTCGAAACCATACTATGCCCCTCTGCGTTTCGAGATCACCTTGGGTCTACAGATAGTTTCAACCGTGCCCCTCATAGCAGTCAATATTTGTATAATATCGCCCTCTCCAAGAAAATTTAGGCTCGTCTTTGACGTGCCTGATATTTGATCTAGGCTCAGGCAATATTATACAAATATTGACTGCTATGAGGGGCATGGTTGAAACTATAGGCCCAATGTGATCTCGAAACCATACTATGCCCCGAGGCGTAAGCCGAGGGGCATAGTATGGTTGTTTCAAGATCACCGAGGGCCTATAGTTTCAACCATGCCCCGAATAAAAAGCAGTCAATATTTGTTTTATATACCGAATATATAGATTTTTGTCATGTGATTGGTTAAAAGAACATTCTAAGCCAGAATGTTAACACAGGCCTATATCATGTGTAGGCCATGTCATGGCATGCATGCATGGTTTAACAATTTTGTGTAACTTAGGGTCCAAAACTTGTGAAGAATTAGCAATCAACCTTTCTTGTGTTGAGGAAGTGATGTTGGAGTCCATAACGGATCGCCGTAATCGACTTCTTGCCATTTTTTTGTCGGCAAGATGCGTACAATTTTCCTTGCAGCTCCGAATTCGGCAACCATGGCAACTTTGACGCGGCCTGCAGATGGCCGTCATCAGTGTTAAATTATAATCCTCGAATATCTTCACGGTGTATTTTACCTGCCGTTTGGTATTAGCCCTATGATCTGCATCTCTGATTCCTTTCAGATCTTCATCTACAAGCTCAATGTCATTCCCTTGCTCTTGTTTGTATCAGACTTACCCTACAGCACAGACTCCCCACAGTACGAGTAAACAAAATACGGTCTGCTTATAATTATTCATCTCTTACACCAGCTTCAATATGTACACTCATAATACGGATGAATAGTTCGTACAACAGTCTTTTACGCTGGGAAGAGGTATCCCGGGCATAGTTTATGAACTATGCCCGCTCTTCCCAGGGCATAGTGCATTTTTGGTTCAATTCTTGATGAAGCTAGTTGAATTTATGCCTCCACTTTTATAACCAATCAGATGACAGGGATCTATAATTTCTGTTATCAACCTTAAGCCATCCAATAATATATAAATATATTCAACAGTTGGTAACAGTACCTTTAAATCATAAAGTGGCCACATTCTTTCATAGCTGTGTTCATGAGCCCATATCTCAAGGTCAACCCCTGTAATGAAGAAAAACGTGCATGGAAATATTTTTAATATACAACATTTTCAAGTTGCCCTTTAAACTGGAAAGTCAAGTGAAGTAAAAAGCAGAGCACCATAAGGGACGAGTCATTATGCCAGTGGGGGGGGGGTGGAGGATTTGAGGGGATACAAAAAAATTAAGCGAGAGGGAGAATATGAAATTTTTCATGCATTACAAATGGGGGGGGGGGGGGGGATGTTCTACATACCTCTCCGACCCGAATGCCTCTCGACATCCCTGACAGTTGCCCCCCCCTGATGTAAATTTTAATAAGGTACATGTTTTGTTAGCTGCAAAACAGACATGCATAGACACTAAATAACCAAGGGTGCTGTATTTTCCACAATTTTCCTATACCCACAATAACGGTAATTGTCATATTGCAAGGTATTGTGTCTTAGCCATATTTGTTGAAGAGAGCTTCAAGTCAATTCTAGTCTGTAGGGAAAGAATCACATAAGATATTAGGTACTATGCAATTCAAAGGATTCTCTTCTGGAAATCCCAGTAAATATGCCTGTCCCCTAAAATATATAAGCATAGGTATACATCAATATATCAAATCTATCATGCATTATACAAATGTTTTGAGCATAAAGTTATGATCCACTAGCCGAGGCACACTGAGATAAATTTAACACAGAGTGATAGGGGCTTCATATCCCTCTTATACCAGCCAGCATTTCCTACTACACGGTGAAACCCAGAGCTTAGGCTACTCCATGTGTACTCTAAGCTCTACTCCAGGGGTACCCCCTTGATGCCCCATTGATGCAGTACCTCACTAAATACTTGCGAAGTACACAACTCACTGGGTGGATAACAGCTATGTACTTAGCAGTACCATCCTATAGTGTACTCTAGAGTTACCTGCTAGGTGACCGACAGGTACCCATATAAGCCGCCAGTAGTGGGGTCCTCTGGGCAGCTACGCCTCGGATACCTCTCTACCGGCTCCTAGTACAGGCACTTTGGCCCATAGAGGGCGCCAACATTCCAGTGTTGTTAAAACCCCTTTTTCTGATTATTTTCAAGCTTGTAATATCTTATATTTGAATCACCAAAAACCCCCTAGATGGTGACATTTTGTTAAACACTATACATAGGTGACACCCAAAATGTAATATAGATAAGATTACAAAATAACACACGATCTCATTTGCATGGGGTAGCCACGGCAGGTACTCCTATGGTTGACCAGTGGTTAGGTACTGCTGTGTACCTAGTGGATGCTTACCCCCACTTTTGCGCCGGCGTGTGATACCCCTGCGGGTGGTACTCGCCTACTTACAGTCATTTAAAAGGTACTCCTATGAAGAAATTGGTTGTGTATACAGTCCCAGCTACATCATGCATGGAAATGGTGCATTTGATTGAGATGACCATGGTGGGTGCTATCACTTTAAAGTGCCATGTCCTATCACTATTAGCCTCGTCCAAACCCCAGATTATACCATAATTGGTCAAAATTTTGGTATCAAAGAAAGCTATTAGTTTTCTCATTTACCCTATCAAATCCCTATGGCTAAAGGATATTTGGTTTGGATGTTATGAGCGAAAATGTGGCCCCATTTGAATTTGGTCGACCAATAGATTTATTTTTCCACAGTACTCTTTGGGATTACAAATCACGTTGTTAGCTCTCATATCAAACGGGTTGAAATAGCTTGGAAAGAATTAGTATTCTGCCACCGCCCTACAAATTCAGCAACGTTAACAGAGTAAACCGCATGCTAGGGTGTCAAATTTAGAGGTGGCAGAATACTAATCATCCAATATCTGTGCAAAATTTACGATGGGGTTTGGGGGTTTAAGGCCATTCTATAAGAATAAACTTTTTACTTAAATTGGGGCATCCCCCTTTAAAAATCTTGCATTTGTTTCAACCACCTGGGCTAACGTAAAGCACGTTTTGTTTTGCCCCCCCCCCCTTGTAATAGAACTATATGTACCATAATTGCATGTTCAAATTTGTGGCAGGCATATTCCAGCCTCACTTTAAAAAATCAACAGTTTGCTTCCCTTTATTTTTCAGTCACAAGGTTTGCTTGTTATCAACACAGGTCAAACACCTCTAGTGACTGTACTTTAATTATGTACCATAATCAACAAGAAGTACAATGAGGAAACAATGGGTGACCTTGAGTAGCACAGCACAACATGTCACCAAATGTGGCCAAAATGGACGATAAAATACATTGGCAAAATCTTTCCTGAATTTAACTAAGGTCAAGTCTACTACTGCTTAATTTAATGGAATAAAATTTAAATAGTGGCTTTCTAATAAAAATAGATAAGATAAGGCAACACAAAAACAGTTTGTTCTCAGAAAAATGTGAAAAATGCATAATGCAAAATGCGATTTTTTTGTGGGGGAAATGTAATGCAAAAAGGCAGGTTTAAAAAAAAATTAAATTGCATTTTTGGACAAACTTTTAGAAATAAAAAAAAATGGCACCTAAAGTCCCCTTTACAACAAATGCGTGCAATCTTCTAAGACAAACTTTTTTCTTGGCCTAAGCTTATTTACCAAAAGATTCCAAGAAGTTTCATATTACATGCCATTTATCACATTAGCATTGCTATTCATAGCAAGTCATGGTCAGTGGAGTAACAAGCCAGCGCCCAGTGGAAAAAAATTGAAACCCTAAAACTGCCCTCCAGCTATTTAGCAACCACTGGCGAGGGCCAAATTGGGTAAAACGTTTTTCTATGAGTGTGAACTGCGCACTGATGAGATTGCGATTATTACCTATTGAATATGTGTTTACACAATGTGGCTCTCGACGACCCCTTAGAGTTTGATACGGAACAAGAGACCCCCTCCTCAAAAACACAAGGCGGTTCTCGAACCTCAAAGGTCCCCCCCCTCAAATATTAGTAAAAGGAAGAAACATAAAATATAACTTTAAGATCACAGGGAGGATTGTGAATGTGATGGGAACCATACAACCACTTGGATGACCCTAAATGATATTGAAATGACCTTCAAAATTTCCAACACTGAATGTTGACCACATCCACCAAGTTTCATGACCATACAACCATTTGCAGTGATTTGACCTAGATAACCCCAGATGACCAGGAAATGACCTTGGAAAAATAAGTATCAAATAATGACTACACCCACCAGGTTTCATGGCCATACAGCCATGTACAGTGATTTGACCTTGGATGACCCTGCATGACCTTGAAATGACCTTAAAATTTTTGGCACTGAATGTTGACCACACCACCAAGTTTCATCATCCCATGATGTATTTAGAGATTTGACCTTGAAAGACCCCACATGACCTTGAAATAGCAATGTAACCGTATTTTTACTGTATTTGACCTTGACCCATGATACATGACCCCACTTCGGATAGGAGCCATCGCCTACATGAGATACATCTATGTTGCGAATATGGACACCCACGCTTGCTTAGATCTGAAGATATCGCGTGGGACACACTCACACACACACACGCACGGATGCAGGGCATTTCTATAGTACCCCTTCGCCAACTGAAGTTGGCGGGGGACCACATTGGTACGTGGTGCCGGAAGACCCACTGCGCCAACCCAACCCCACCCCTCTTTTCTAGAAGTAGTCTCTATTAAAGATATCACTACTTACAACACCATCCTTTCTGGTGCAGTCATCTGAATCTGCATTAGTGCAGTACATGGGACGATGACCCATGGTGATGATCCAAGGATGCTTAGCCCGATTTTCAGGTGTGGTTGCCTCCTGGTGGACACCAAATTAAACATACAACATATGATTGACTACTTAGACCGCAATACTAAATGAAAGATTGCAAGGCCTCTGACTACCTACAACAACACTAAAAATAAAATAAAACAAATTGTGATGCTAATTTCAAAAGTGATTCCTAGATTTGGGTTCTGATTTTAGAACTTTAAAATACTGATGACACATTATGCATTGCAATGTGCCTATGCTGTACTGTATAAAACACCCCTCTGTCAGCAATTAGCGATAAAAAGTGTTCAAGAAGTTTATCAACCGCAAGGCATTTCATGAACATTCTAAAAATGCCCCAAGTACTAGCACTTTGTGGGCTAAAATGAGTGTAAAAGTCAGGGTTTTTATGTGTTAAGAATACGATTTTTGTGGGATCACATGACCTTATTGAGGTGAAATTGCCCAAACTGGTGTGGGATTGACTCAAAACACCCTCTGTTCAGCAACTAACTATAGTAGAAAAAATGCTGATTCTGATAATCTTATTTACACCTTTATATAATTGTGGGACTCCTAGAATACATTCATTTGAATATTAGCTTTAATCCAACATTGTGGATTCAACAATAAATCCAAAATGTATGAAAAAGTTCATTCAATCCAAACACCATAATAGTGGGTTAATACTTCACATTCGGCATGCGTTTCACACAACGTGTATGTAATCATGTTCTGTTCTCAAGCATGTTCAAAAGCTAGCACTCTACTGGCAGACGTCGTTGATGATCATGAGTAATGAAACCCACCTTAAATCCAACCTAACATGCATGTTGAAAATGTTCATCCATACCAATTTCTCCATGATCCTGCTGGGGGACGACAACTGTCTGTCTGCCAATAATCCACCTTCAAAGATTTATGAAGGCATTTTCAAGAAAAATAATTCTGAAAGATTTTCTTTTAGAGATTTAGATTTGTTTATAAACTACACCAAATCTATCAGAATTTAAAAGGTTAAGGAGACAACTGGGAGAATTGTTAAAAGTAGCCTGGTATTCTCAAAAGGGTTTTGAGCGCGATGTATACTCCCTCTGCAACTTTGTGCTGTGATGCAACACATCCCTCGCCGTTTGCACGCGGCAAGTCATGTATACTTCCATAAATATGCGTTGATCTTACGAAGAAAAATTTGCCGTCCAGTATTTGTATAGTGTTGCAAATATATACAGGAACGATCTTTATGGAATAATTTATTTGCATCTAAATGCATTGTTTGTAAGCTTTTAAAGATTGGGGATTCTGGGTCACAATAGGGGGGACAACTTGATGGCTCCGATGGTAGCGGTCAAAGTTGTTAAATGTAACCATAATTATTTTTGACCATTTACTATAAATATGTGAAAATGAACCCGCGGCATGAAGAGCAGGCTGCTGGACTTGCTTCACACAATTTGACCATATTTGCAATAATATTTAATGTACCTATGCATTCAAAGATGAAACGCAGGACGCAGAGTGCGTACAGAACACTCAAGGCCCCTGCTCCGCAATCGAAAGCGACTAGGTGATTTTCATCTTTTACAAGAGCAACAAATCTATGACTTGAAATCTCACTAGGAGTCATTCCGAATGAGCCCTACATGTCTTGAACTGTTACTTCAGAAGGTTGGCGTGAGACTTGTCCATAAAGGGACACATATGAATCCGATCACACCGGCAGAGAGACTCGCTGCAACAGTCAAGTGAGTTATATCTTTTATTTTTTTTAAAAACTTTTCAAATAACGGGTGAGAAAATCCCTCATGGATGGGCTGGAATGGCCCATCCATGAGGGATTTTTTCACTCATTAGGGCTAGTGCTGGGACGTGTAAACGTTTAAACGTGTACACGAACGGAAGGGTCACTACACGTTTAGAAAATTCACTACACGTTTACACGTCAGCAAACCCTACTAACTTTTTTATTTTAATTGCTGAAGTCAAATTTTCACAAAAATTACCCGCCGTCAGTGATCAGTGAAAAGTTAACAGTTCCAATGCTTCTTCTAGAAATGGTTTCCGACTTTTACGGAAACAGGGAAATCCCCCGTTTACCAAGTTCTTGTACGTGAGTGGAGCGACTTCGGCATATACACCGCATAACACGGCCCCAATTACGCGGTGCTTCAATTACAGAGGGATCTACAAAAAGGTAAAATGGCAGCTCCCACAGTGATTCGTCGTTTGGGATCTTTGGAATATTCAACTGCTTTATTTTGGATTAAATCATAACATAGTTAAGTACAAACAACATTTTATGGTTCAAGATGATATTTATGATCGAATGCAAAGCCGGGTAACCCGATTACGAATGATTTATGGTGCAAGAATTGCATTTGCGTGGAAGCGCCAAATTCGGCAGTTTCAACCGTTTAAACGAACGAAAATACAGACCGTGTAAACGGATAGGAAATTAAACAGTAACTCCCAACTCTAATTAGGGCACACCTTCAGAGTATGTTGAAAAGAAGAAAGGTCCACTCCTATAGGACTAACGCTGGTTTAAACCTGGGTCTAAAGTTAGACTCCTTTTGAGAATACCAGCCTATGATATTACCTTCAGGTCAGCTTGAAGCCAGTCCATCTGATGTTTCATGGGAGCTAAACCATACTTGAGGAAGAAATTAACCTCTGTTGAG
>JAMKCH010037723.1:0-30177 GCA_023653785.1 Ophioderma brevispina | reverse complement strand
TACAGGCAGGACTTGTGGACAGCCAGCTTTCTCGACCATGTTGTAAAGGTAAGGACGACTTGATGCTTGCTTGCAACACTGGTCCATTCTGATATAAGAGAATAAGTACAGTATCCTAATTATAACTGGTGTTTGATTAGGGAGTTAACCAAGCATAGAGCCAGGGTTATAGCTAGGCTACTCTGAGTGCCAGTTGTAAATCTTAATATTTACTACACTTTATGGCACTTAAGGACAAACTATGAGTTTATTTGACAATTTATGTGGTAATTTTTCATTTCACTGAAGCAAAGTGCTGGTCGGCAACCTCCCAAATGACCTTCTGTGCCGGTCGGTGGGAGCAAGTGCTGGTCATGACCGAACGCTGCCGGCCGGCGTAGCTATATCCCCGTATAGAGTGATTCTTCGACAACAACAACAATGCACATACCTACTCATCTGTGTATTTTTATTCTGAAAAATGCCTTTAGCCATACAAGCATGATAAAAATACAAGGACAAGTCGGGTGCAAATTTAGTCATTTTCCGAAGGACCAAATTGTAACATGGTTCAATCCCTTTCAATGACTACAAGATAGCTACAAAGTTTCTTCCAAAAGAAACAAAACACCCACAATCTGTATACATCCCCTGAGTCTTGAACCAGTGGTTCTTTTGAGCAAATTTGAAATGACATTAAAATATTTCAACCAAAAGGGGTCAAAGGTCATGTAGGAGTCATTAGAGATCAATCTGTGTACACTCAATATAAATCTTGGGACGAGCAGTTCTTTTGAGCAAGATTGTTCTGCATAATACCTTACTTACCACGGAAATTGCAGTTGTTGAAATGAAAATTATATTGAATGTAAAGTTGCTACAAAAGTATGTTTTAAAGAGACACTGGCACATTTGAAAAATAGTGCGCCCTCAAGATTTTTCAAAATCGATATTTTTGCATGGTTGTAAGGCTTTTATATACAAAAGCCCTCACCCGAATGATTAAGACCAAATCAGGTGGTAACGAACGGTTTCTAATTTACTGTCGCCGTCGACGTGTACTTCAGCAGTAGACAGACGAAAAATTGCGTTTAACACAAGAACATGCACGCCGTATGCATGTTTCCCGCGCTATGCACACTGTTTGATCGGTCTATAACCTTTGTGGTTTTAATATCAGTGAGTACGAGTCAAAAATATTCATGTAATATACACATTTGTTGATTAAATTTATGGAAAACTTAAAAGTTGGCCTACAAATTACCTGGATGTCTTTATCCTCATATCAATGTCCCTATCTGTTTTGGGGTATGTTATTTTTATGTGTAAAATATATCTCTGTTCTTCCAATGGCCTAGACTATCATTTGAGAGCAAATTGAAGAAATTTCATATTTTGTGAAAATGTGCCAGTGCCGCTTTAAGCAGCCTATGGCTAATATATTTCCCCAAAAGGATGCATTCCACAGTTTATGTTCATACTAATTTAATGAGTTATGAGTGTCATTGTTATTTAATAACTATTCCACTTAAAATTAAAATGATACATTTCACAACTACTCACATGACAGCCTGAATCCAACGATAAACTGTAGACACATCCAGGACACAACACAGGGAACCATCTCACTGCTCTTTGTTAAACCAAAGAACCGCATGCTTGGATTTTACTTGCTTCGCTGGTCCCTCCGCTTCTTTCAAATTCTTTTTGTCATCACGATCAAACTTCACACAATCCAGAAGGTCAACATCAACAAAGAATGAATGCTGTTTAGATTCTGCAGAATCCTGTTGCAGACAACTTTTATTCTTAACAACAAAACAACGCTTGTTAGTTCATTTGTCTTTTGCTTTCCGCTAGTTACAGTTGGATTGGTTGGTTTCAAACTAGCCAGAGAAGCAGTTCTTTTGACAGCTTTAGGTACTTCCAGGTCTGTTTTGGGGCAACTACCACAGCATCTCTCATACTGAATACAACATATATCCTCCTCCAGTTTCTGTGTCCACCTTGGGGCATCTTATAGTCTGTATGCAACGTGGTAGCATTGTCTACAGTCTGGGGCGCATTACCATCACTAGGCACTGCGTCATCATCATCAGTACATTGGACAATTCTTCCAAGAAAACAAGGAATTTGTCTACTCTAGTTACTTGGCCCAAAATGCAAGGAAGCACATGCTGGTGAGAGATGTACATCTTCCTGTCAAGATCACCTGTTTATCTATGTTTTGAATATCTGTCACAAGACACTGAATGGTCCCAGTTTTATCAACAAGCTGCAGTTGTCCCATGTCCTGAGAGTTGCTTTCAAGGTAACCTACAAGGACCTGAAATAATAAGAAAAATTGTATTTTTGGATAAAAATATATGCAACATTGCTCAATACCATTGTCGTGCAAAGGGTATCCAAACTAATATGGACTTGGAATAAGGTTTTTAAAATCAGTCAAGTATTTGAGCTTTCAGTCACTCCCATTGTGTTACTCATATTGGACCTTTACAAAATGTTAATTCTAGCCTCAGACAAGCTAAAAATTCAGGGGCAAAAATGAAAATTTTAAAATCTCTCCCTTTTTGTCTTATACTATGTCGCATGAAGAAATATAAGGAGAATAATCACAATGGGGAAAATCCAGTCACTGGGCACTTAAACTGAACAAAAATGATTGATTTCAAGTGACTGAAAGTATTTGGTTTGTACTTCTTGTTGATTATGCAATAGTGTAGCCTGGGTCCCCAAACATGACAGCCCACAGCTGCAGAAGTACAGTTCAGCTGCAATGTGTAGGTTTTGATGGACTGAAGAATTTGTGCTATTTGATTTGCCCTAGAGGTTTGCTGTCCAATTGGACTGTTTTTTCAATGTGTCTGATTTTTAGCATTGTGCGTGGGAATGATCGGGGGGGGGGGGGGTTAATCACATATGAAATGGATATGGGTGTAAGGCTGGTGCTTCCAAACCCAGGGGAATTAGGTGACAGAGAACTCCATAAATAGGGGTCTTTGGGTGAGAGACAGCCTTACATATGCGTCACCTCCAAAATGGGAGTGCCCAAAATGGGCACCTGTTCCCTGGACCTGTTCTTGTTTGATAAAGTGACTATGTCATTCACAAAAGAATATGATATCTTTAATACTTACCATTGGAGATAGAAGATTAGTAGAAGACAGACCTCTGCACTTCCAGTTTTTGGTATCTGATATGATTATCTCACTGCTTACATATTCTGATGCACTGTTAAATATGTTGCATAGGTCAGTAATACTTAGAAATTGCATGTTAAACTCCTGCAATTGAAATGAGATGAATTGGATGGGATACATATATTTCAAAGAACCATTGATTTTGTAGTTCTTAATCTATGACTGTTAATTTTTTTTTAATGCAGTGAGGTTAGGCCTTTCCTCCAAAATAAATTTTATCAAGTTTGAAACATTGTCTTAAATTTGGCCAATTAACAATGCAACGCACTGCCAGTGGTTTGCTCAGATAAGCAGAACATCATGGAAAAGATCGACATCCGGTATCCAAAGACTGCGTAATACAAATATAAGCAGGATTGTACAACTATATTTGCTAAGGTTGTCAATACACATGTTATAATGATGCTACATGCAAAAGCACTCTTAAACAGATTAATTACAAAAAATACAGTGTTCACGGTATGCATGTGTTGTCTGCCGTTGCAGTTTGTGAATGGGGACAAAAGTCACATTAGATCACCAACATGAGGGAAACAACCCAAGGACCGTTGTATCCAAGTGTCGTGAAAAGTGTCATATGTGGATACACTAAGCAATTTTATAATTCTGACCATTTGGGGGCTGCAAAGGTCACATAAGGTCACCAAGGTTACATGAGGTCATCAACATGTGGGACACTACCCAAGGGCCATGTATCTAAGTGTCATGAAAATTGATATGTGGATGCACCAAGCAATTTTATAATTCTTATCATTGTTGGGAAATGACCTCTAGATGACCTTTGACCCCACTCTTGAGAAGAGTAACTGTGGGGCACTATTCAAAGACCTTGACATGCAAGTGGCATGAAAATGTGTGCATGTCTGTGGAAACGGGGCAATTATGTTTAGGATTAACATTTTAACCACAAACACACAGAGACACTACCAAAACAATCCCTATGTGCTCTCTTGCAGACAACACAAAAACTAAACCCTTTTGTCTAATGATCACAAGAAACCATTTGTTTAGTTTGTTCATAAAATTACACATCACTACTACATTTTTGGAATCCTTATGATTAGATGGACAATATGGCATACATTGCAACATGATTGGGGCATTTTAAAAGTGTAAACTTAAATTGGCACTACTGAAAAGTGATACCACAATTTGAGAGTACTACCTACCTAGCATTGATGTAGAGGGTCCAAAGGTGTTAACCCTTTTCTGTAGTGGGAGGTAAACGAATTCCTTAAATAAGGCCGTTATGATATTCTGCTCCTGCTCTAAAATAGGTACTTAGTGTAATTTACAAAGGTTTTTAAAAGTTGTGTATGATAATCATGTAAACCTCCATTCCCAAATATACATTCTTGATGTAACTTACATCCTCCAGAGGATCCTTGGCAGCCACACAGGGATAAGCTGAGTGATCAAGGAATTCTTCATAAACATTTCTTTTTTCAAAAAACAAAAAAACTAAATAATTTTGTTTATCAGATGGAGTGGTCACAAGTGCCCATAGAGCACTGTGCTCTGGCTTTTTGCTATAAGGCAATAAACATATCAGTGACTATTAGAATGGGGACATTGCTTATTGGACTAAAAGTAGATTAATAAATTATCTTAGTCAGAGACCTATCATGAAAAGGGTTCGAACCTGATCATTTATTGCATATCCGCCATTTTGGATTTTGACCAATATTCCTATATTTTGTGGATTTCAAAACCATTTTTTTTAGTCTTAAATTAATCCATATCCAATTATCTTTCATATAAAACATGTCATTTATGTGAGCACCTGAAAACAATAGCTTCATGGCCGCCATCTTGGATTTTCATCCAAATTTTCATTAATTCTCAAGTTTTGTTGCATTTTGAAACCATGGACGAAGTAATTCTATGACAATTATCTTTCATATAATACAAGTTAAATGCTAGTCTTCGACTTAATTATTATTTTTTTAATAAATGATTGAGCCGTCTATGTACACGAAACCCTGTCAGTGAATCCTAACCAAAATGTTCATTGACCTCTAGAAAGATCAAGATGAGCTTTGACGAAAACTTGTATAACCTTCAAAACTGCTTTACTGCATTCTATATACATGCCAGGTATGATATAAAATTGGATGGCATAGGCCTGAAGCTGTCTGTTGAGTTATGTTTTTAAGTTCAACTCATAGCAAGACTGGGCAAATTTGATACGCATTGCAGAACTAGAATAGATTGTCAATTTGAAAACCTAGAGTTGGAGTTCCGACACCAGTGCTAGTCAGAAGCATCGGTACCCCATCAACATCCCCATAACTCCCAGAGGGTTCCATTCTACAAAGGGACTATTAGTTATTGGGTGAGTTTTGAGGTAATACCGATTATATCTAGTCGAGGAGTCTGTATCGGGCGAGGGCGCAGCCCGAGCCCAAATACAGAATCCGAGACTAGATATAATCCATGTCACCTCAAAACTCACCTAATAACGATTTTATCATACCCAAGCAGAACAAAATAAGCACAAACATAGGGTGATTCACAAAACAAACAATACTTACTGGAAATCAGCTGCTGGCCTATTGTTTTAAATGAGTGCAAGAGCGACAAATAAACAGCCCTAAAAATCATCTTTTTCTGATTCACAAACAAAATTACTGATATATTTTAAAGTCTTTTAGTGTATGTGAGAGCGATTATGCTGACATCCTGTTCCAACTCGGTTCAACAATACTAAAAATCGCCAAATTAGAGCAGTGATTTACGTCAAAAATGAACGCCGAATTTTCGGATTTATGTTGTCATGATGCATGGTCACGTATGCGCAGTTCCTAACTGACATGATACGGGCATTGAGACGCGCTCCGAGGGGGTGATACAGGATATATGTAGTCAGTAAATTGAGGCGATTATCCAATGAAAATCGAGGGATCTACATGATGGTATGATAAAACTCAATATCACCAACAATTGTTCTTGATAGGTTAGTACAAGAATGATTACCAATGCTAGACATACTGCTTCAAACAGAACTGTGTTACCAGATGAATAGCATCACCAATGCAAACCAAGCACCTAACTCAGAACAGACGCATATGGAAGACCTTTATTTGTAGGTGCCATCTTGTCCGGCCCTTGCAGGTGTACAAGGAAGGGTGGTGTTAACAAAGTCAGTCAAATGCTCCTGTATCAGGGATACCATGGTATACTACATTACTTACCTATGTATGACCTGTCCCAGGATCTGTTGGAGTCTAGGCCATACACTACATAACCAATAAAGTCTGGCTGGGCTAGGGTTTAACTTGAGGATGAGGTATAGGAGGCTCTTTTCATTTCCACTTGATGCCTATAGCATAATAATTTAGAAATGAAAAACTGATTTTCTTAGTTGACTTATTATGATCCTTATTAAGAAAAAAGATCTGTGGGTCGCTAACATCACTTGTTTGTCTTCTCTACACCAGAGTACGAGATTTTGGAATTGGTAGAAAGAATGATAATGTGCTATATCAAATGCTGTTTTGTATTGTATTCCATGTGCTCAATGCTCTTTTATGAAAGAAATGCTATCAAAAAATGTGGTCTTGTTTGACTTTTGACATGCGACCTTTTCATTGGCTATATAACCAACAGAGGGCACACTTAATGTAAAATTATGAGAGTATGATCTGACTGTGTAATTCAATACACCCTGTCCATTCCTTGTTGCAATATACAATTTAAAAAAATCTCAGGCTTGCAGTTACAGGGTGTGAAAAAAGTAATTGTCTTTTAAACCAACACTTTATATATCACATCAGTACTAATGACTCACCTGGTGTTTGCTGGGAGAAAGCAGGACTGTTCTCTGTCTCTGGATGAGACAGTACTTTTGCATCCAACAGATGACACAGTGTTTGGGAGGCTACACAAAAAAATAATTAGAAGTTTGTTCCAGTCACTTGGAAAGCAAGATGCCCTGTAATGCAGGGGGGGGGGGGGGTGCAGGG
Source organism: Ophioderma brevispina (assembly GCA_023653785.1). NCBI lineage: Eukaryota > Metazoa > Echinodermata > Ophiuroidea > Amphilepidida > Ophiodermatidae > Ophioderma > Ophioderma brevispina. Next base: position 23,030 of record JAMKCH010037723.1, on the reverse strand, counting down.
GTGCGGTGCACCCCCCCCCCACAAATTCCACAAAAGGGCAAAAAAAGTTCACTTTTTTGGTGATTTTGTTTATAAACGGTCAAATATTTTAGAGGAAGTTTGACCAAAAAGTCCCACTTTTGGGTGATTCGATGTTACAAAAGTCCAAAAAGGACCATGTTAGGGGTTAGAAAATCCACTTTTAAATTTATTTACCACCGCGTCCACTTTTTCGAAGTTCGCCCTCCCCCAAATAAATCCGCCATACGTCCCCGCTTTAAAGTCAAATGAATGTCACTTATTGCAGGACCACACTATGCAAAGATTATTACACCAAAATTTTGTTTATAATTGAATCTGACTTTTCCAATTAGAACAATTTACTTAAAACCAATATAAAAAATACTTGTCACTTGACTCTTAGATGACTTTGTGGTAGGTTGAGTCCTCTCACCCTCCTCTACCAAAATTGTAAAAGGCACAACAGGTAAAATGACAAGTCTAATGTTGAATTACACACGGCCTTGTAAGGTCCCTACCTTTCCTATAGCAATGCAGTCATGGGCATTGTACCATCATCTTGGCCCATCCCTGTAATTATGATGCTGCTTACTGCCATCATACAGGTAACAGAAGTACAACCTACAACACAAAAATCATGCCATAAAGAAGAATCTATTCTCAATTTATAACTCACCAAGTTGTGAGATTGTTTCTATTTTTAATTACATGATCCTTACGAATGAATCCACTATGCATTTTTTGTGCCAAACAAAACCATCAACACCCCTTATGCCACTTAAAAATTTCGGTTCGCCCATGCTATAGCGGGTCCCACGCTAGCAATCGGTACGCCCATCACTAGCGCCACTGGCACTCATGATCCTTTGCTCATTTTTGTACCTTCCCCAAGCTCCACTTGCGGGAAGGGCCCGGATGAGGGTTTTATAGTTGGATCATTCGTAGTATACATGTATAAAATAGAACAATCTCACTTTGGTGAGTAATAATTCTATTTTTATTCCATTTTATACATACGAATGATCCAACTAGTGCATGACTGCCACACTGGCTCACTGGTGGAGGAAGTGGAGCCGGTAGTCTCAGTTGCTACGGGGTGTTTTCACGCCATGTGAATTCTATGGAAGCTGAAATCAATTTTGCCCCAATGTACATCCATATACATATATCATGACAGCATATAGCACCTCTATGGCGAAGGCTATACAATTATGATAAATATATTATAAATACTGGCATTCCTCCCCTTATGATATAATGGTAATGATTGCTTAGCAATCCTTCCTCTACTCTCTGCTGCTTGCGGACAGGATGGGTTTTGGTCACAATTTTAAAACTAATAAGGACGTCGTCATACTGTTAAAACTTCGGAACGTGGTGTATGCGTCCTCCATCCTGCTCTTCCATAATGGGGCCAGTATGTTAACTCCTAAGTGAAAAACCCAAGATGTTGCCTACCTTCAAATGTCATAGCATGCCGGTTAATGGCGATGTTATTGACCAGTGACGAGGCTTTCCCCTTTAAAACAAAGCGTCAGAGAGATCGAGGAAAGTGACCCGGCGTGATAATGTTTGCTTTGCTGCAGGTTTAAGGTAAGTGATTAAAAAGTTGGTCAGAAATTGAGGAGTCCATAGATTTTCTTAAGGTAGAGAGGAGGTAAAAATCTCGAAGTGCTCCGACTGGACACCGATGTTTATCACCAGTAATGCTAGGAAGCTTTTGAAGAACTGTAGGCCGAGGTAAAAAATCGAGTGATCTGTGTTTTGGCTACTATAAATCCAGAAATACTTTACCTCACCATTTCCGAAGAGAGCCGATCCATGAACGTCTGAATCAAATCCGAGTACGTGCATTAAAGTTGGCGACCTACGACCCTAAAATTTTAAAACTGCCGACAAACCAATCCAATCCAAAGACCCGCGTTGTTAATGTCTTCTCAATATAGACAAATAAGATCAAAGTCTTATATTTGTGTGCTGTTCTCAACATAAAATAGCGCCCTCATTTCATTTTATTTTTTTTGCCAGAGAGTGATGGTACATATGCTTCGAGGCAGATGGAGATGTACACGCTTGATCCGAGTCCGAGTTAGTCGCGTCGCCAACAGAAGCTGTAAGTGGATCAACTTAGAATTTCTCTCACCAGAGACTAGAAATCGTCGAAGTCTACTATCGTAGATAGCAGGAGGTTGACTTTCTTCTAGCATCTGCTGCCCAGGAGGCAGCTTCTACTGAAAAATCCTTGCATTAGAAGGCGAGCTTGATACAGTCTCCACCAATCAAATGATAGGATTTTATCCTAGAAGCGTCACTCTAATCGATTTTTCTATCAACCAGCAGGTTTGCCTTACATGAATCCTCTCCGGGGAAAAAAAAAAAAATATCCTCTAATAAACTGACCAGCCTTAAATCCAAACCTACGTGACCAAAAAGGGGCCTATAAGCGCATCCTGCATGACCTTGATTGCTAAAACTTGCCAGAAATTTAGCAATCTGATTGACCCAACTTATAATAAAACAGTCTCTCACCCAAGCTTTCTTTCTCTTCCGCCAGCCACATTTTCATACTTTCAGTATGTGGGGAGTTTGAAAAAGTCATGCTTGCAAACAGCTCGACTATGGCCTGTGTAATCTTAGAAAAATCATCTGCTAATATACCTGCTTTGAAATGCCACTCCACAGTAATTGACCGATAAGCTATCCAAAATTTGGTTGACTTCTTCCACTGGAAACACTGTCTACGAATGTTGATAACTCCAGAGAGATGTTCCGCCTTCAGGGTAATAATGATTCTGGCCCAGTGAGGTGGCGTATAATCATGCACATATGATACTCTTGTTGCCGGTCTTGGTGGTTAACGTAGGCACCTACAGTGGAATAACTGATCTGATTTCATCACATCACCGATTTCCCCGATAACGTCTCTTTGAATCCTTAAAGTGTACATAGCGTGCGCACTCCTAGTACTAAATTATATCACACACTCCCTTAATTTTTGTGGGACCGTCATGCATGCTTTCTAACCTGTCTTCGAAAAATCGGTCTTAAATTGACCTGGTGTGGAATTTCTTGAAATTACCTTCCTCCATAAGGACCTTAGAGTTGCTAACCATCGAAATACTTCATCACAAACTTAGTATCAAAGGACATTTGGTGATAGGTCCTGCAAGTTTAAGGTAAGTGATGAAAAAGTGGTCAGATATTGAGGAATCCACAGATTTATTAGGGTAGAGAGGAGGTAAAAATTTCGAAGTGCTCCGACTGGACCCCGATGTTTATCACCAGTAAGTAAGGCTAGGAAGCTTTTGAAGAACTGTAGGCCGGCTCCGAGGTATTAAAACATCGGGTGACTGTGTTGTGGCTTTCCTATAAATCCAGAAATACTTTACCATTCCCGAAGAACGAAGAAAAGAGCCGACCATGAAACGTCTGCATCAAATCGAGTACGTGCATTAAAGTTGGGGACTGTACGACCCTAAAAAGTTGAAACTGCCGACAAAACCAATCAATATCCAAAGACCGGCGGTTGTTATGTATTCTCAAATATAGACAAATAAGATATCTTAATTTGTGTTGTTCTCAAAACAGAAATAAGCGCCCCTCATTTCATTAATACTTTTTTTTGCCAGAGAGTGATTTACATTGCTGATTCGAGCCAGATGGAGATGAACACGCTAGATCCGAGTTCCCGATTGTCACGTAGCCAACAGAATCTGTATGTGGATCAACTTAGTATTTCTTCACCAGAAGTGAAGAGTCGTTCGAAGTCTACTATAGTAGATAATGGAGGTTGACGTTCTTCGAGCATATGCTGACAAGGAGGCAGCTTCTACTGAATAAACTCAGTTGCATTAGAAGGCGAGCTTGAGAAAGGCTACACAGTCATATATAGAGATTTTATCCTAGAAGCGTCACTCTATCATTTTTCTATTCTACCAGAGGTTGCCTTAAGGAATCCTCTCGGCTGATCATAGAATCAAATGACAGCCTTTAAATCCAACCTTAGTGACCAAAAAAAGGCTGGGCTATAAGCAGCATTCCTGCATGACCATGATTGCTAAAACTTTGCCAGAAATTTGCAATCTGATTGACCCAAATTATAATAAAGCAGTCTCTCACCCAAGCTTCTCGTACGCCAGCCACATTTTTCATAATTTCGGATTTGGGAGTTTGAAAAAGTCATGCTTGCAAACAGATCGAATATGCCTGTGTAATCTATAAAAATCATTTGACTGAAAGATGACTGTTGAAATGCCATCCACAGTAGATTTCCGAGGTATAGTAAGTAAGGATCATTTGGTGACTTTCACCGGGAAAAAAACCACTTGGGCTGTCTACGAAATAGTTGATAAACTCCAGGGAGATGTTACGCCTTCAGGGGTAATTAAAATGATATGGTCCCACAAAAGTGAGGTGGAGGATAACATAGCACCATGAGGATACTCTTGTTCCTCCTTGGAGGTTAACGTAGGCAACTACATTGGAATAATCTGATCTGAATTTTACGATGTCCCAGATAACGTCTCTTTGAATCGCCCGCCTTTAAAGTGAAACATAGCGCGTTAGCAACTTAGTTACATAAATTATACGACCAAACTCATTAATTGTGGGACATCATGCCTGCTTTATAACCGTCCTGAAGAATCTTTCTTAAATATGACATGGTGTGGAAGTTCTTGAAAATACATTCTACCATAAGGACCTTAGAGTTGCTACACCATCGAAATACTTCAAAACTTAGTATTCAAAGGGCTTGGTGATATAGGTCCTGACAGTTAGTTTTAGTAGGAAAACTAAGAAGGTTCTGTCGCGGGACAAAAGTTCCGACCACAATCTGCAGAAGGGGACGCGCCCTTACCAAGCGCCATCAATCCTAGAGCAGCGAACCATAAGATGAGCTGGAGAATGAATTGTCTTCATATGAGGGCAGGCTGCAATCCTAAAAAAAATTCTCAATTCTCTCTTCATTTGAAAAGCTTGACTTTCAACAGATATAAGATTGCTCCAAGACTCAGGAAGATGTTAGAAATCTCTAAGTTAGTCATGGAACCCAGTTCCTTCACCATCTTTTTAATCAATGTTAACTAACTATCAGACTAGACTTGCTAGGTGCTACAATCAAGCAGTCATAGGAAAGAGTACGAATATCTGGATTTACCCCTCCTCAGATGTTAATGCTGCTGGTTCTGTAATCTGGTAAAGGTAAGCGGGAGAGCAGTAGAGAAAGCACGGAATGTCAGAACTCGGAAATGGTAAGACTGGTTGTCGAATTGGAAGCGAAGCCATAGTTTATGATGAAAAAACAGGACAAGGATGTAAGAATCCATAAGTCTAACGTTGTGTCGAAACCAGCCCTAATAACAATCCTTAGATAACAGCTGAATGAGTTTTCATTTTGAAAAAGTCTCGGGAAGACCTAAATCTGTACAGGGAGTGTAAGTTGAAGATTGATTAGAGTTCTCCTGTTTCCTTCGGATCGAGGAAGAGTAGAACCTTTCCTCACTTAACTCGCGCGTTACATAAGACGCCTTAAGACTGGGAGAGAAGGATAATTCTACTGTCTGGAGCATCATTCAGTTGAATTTGCTTACTGCCTGAATAAGTGTAATCGACTTCCGAAAGAACCTCCTGTTTCCTCTGTTGTGCAGAATATAATAAAAGTGGAAGCCCTTCTCAGGTAGCCATAATCAAAAAAAGGTTTAAGTCCTTGAGAAACCTTCGACTCCAAGTGGTTAATTTCTTGACAGCTTGATCCACAGCTTGACACAATCTCTTCTTGAGAAGCTAAACTAGATCACTGACCTCCAAAGAGATTCCAATCTCAGGAGAATTCAAGAGAACCTCTTTGGCTGAGAGGTCAAAGCATCAACAGCATTCTTGTCTTCATAGATACCCCCCCCCCCCCCCCCGAGCAAACTTTGAAAAGGGTCTGCAGGAAATGATGGAAGATCGGTATAGAAAACGAAAACATCTTCAATAGCTTCTTAAGAAAGCTCCACAAGAGGCTCAACCAAACTGCTCATAAGATGACTTAGAGAAAGTAAGGCTACAATCGATGTACTCAAACCATCACAGGCATCATGCTACCAAATGTCGAAGATTACAATCTTACATCAATCAATGAATGCGACTCCATTCTAATCCATATTATACGTAGAAGGAAACATCTTCACACTCAGCTGAGGGCATGGTCTCTGCTGAAGTACCCCATGGGCTATTCCATATGATACTAGAAGAACCATCTTCAAACCCCAGCTGATGGGCATTGACTCGGCTAACGTAAAGTCTTCTCTCAGAATCATCTAAATCCAAGCAAGAGTGGAACAAAGGAACTTTGAAAAACTCGAAATCTTCCTCACATATATGGAAGACTCAGGAATCCAGCTGAGAAGGGGAGTCTTTTGATAAACTGTTCCAAATTAGAGTTCTGAACTCATCACTCAGCACAGGATAAGAGGTTTCACCAACTGTTTCATGTAATGGGTAGGCAGCTGAAGCAGAAATGTAGACAAGTATCTTGAAGAATTGTCGAATCACATTTCAAAACCCGTGAACCAAAACAGCCGACAAGCCAAGAGAACAGGTACTTTGCAGAAGAGCCGACACGGATAAGGCGCACACAAATTGGAAATCGTTCACAGTTTTGTGATCCTCTATTAAATAAGAATTTACCCAAATTTCAACCAGTGCGCTCTAAAATGGTAATACTTCGACTAGAAAATAAGTGCAATGAGTGGAGTAGCAATTAGCCAATAGTGGTTGAGTAGGCTCAGAAATCTCAGCTTGAATTGAATGCATAGGCAGAGGAGCTGTCCCTGAGGGCGGCTCCCTAGTTGTGAGGAATCTTAAGAAATGAGTCAGGAGAAGAATAAAATCACTTCAGATAGGTTACTTCTAAGTTATCGTATACATAAACACTTTAAGTTTTCGTCACAATCCTGGGAGGCAGACTTAACTTTACCGCAAGCTATAGATTCTAAACACTTACATTAAAAGAAATCATATCATCTACGTCTGATGTCGAAAATCATAAACATCTTTCAACTTGAAAATTTATAAAGAGTCATAAAAGAGCTATGACAGGTTGCCAGAGGAACGTTCCCGTTGGAGTAGAAAGCCTTCTATAACATAATGGATAGGGATCTTTAGTATAAGCTATGAAAAAGTCATCATATGCTTATCCAGAAAAATCCCTCTGATCATTAGAACTTGGATCCCCGACGTGGAAGAACTCTCCGAAGGAGCCTCTAAAACATTCATAAATATGGCTAGGAGAATCTTGATGTCGTTTCTTGCCTACTCGCATGAAAACCTCTAGGCGGTAAGTGGAGAAAGAATTCTTAAAGATAGAGCTATCTCGGTACGGAGAGAAAACACCAACTACTATGACGGGAATATCTCTCCGAAGACTTGCATACTTAACTACAACCTCTGGAAGACGAGCGGCGTCTAAAAGAACAGAAACACGGAATCTTCCCTTTATGGTACGAGAGGAGTGAACGGGAGAGGAGGAAAATTTCTGAAATACGACAACGGACTAGACATGGGTTCTCAACAGGCGGCCCGCAGGCCGAATCCGGCCCGGCGAAGCTGTGGTGGTTGGCCCTTGAAAACAGTTTTGAAAATATACAGCAAACATAGCAAAAGAGGGTGCAACTGGCCCTCGAGCATGAATATTTGAGGGTATACAACCCGCCATGGCCCGCGACGAGCCAAAATAGTTGGAACCCCTGGGCTAGACGCTTGACTAGGCTGGTCGGAAGCGGAGAAGCAACGGTTATTAAATATGTAGACAAGGCCGATGGTTGAATAGATGAAAGAACGGTTGATTCTACGGAGGAAAGGTAGAGGCGTTTACATCCGTGAGAAACAATGGTGACGGGCCCGACGGTTTTAGCTCGGACGGAAGAAGGACAGTAAGAACGGTAGAAGCACTTTCGAAAGAATAACCACGGTTAACAGCCAGAACCAGCGATGGTTAGGGCAGATGGACACGGGCTGACTGTAAAAACAACTGTTACTCCTGAAAAAGAGGAGAGTAAGAATATTTCTTCTTGAAAAAACCTCGGCATCGACAGCTCTAATTTCCTCGGAGCCGGGGAGGAAAAGCTCTGACTCGTGTTGAAAGATCAGCCCTTCACTCCCTCTCGCCGTCGCCCGCCTCCTTTCCTTGTCTCCTAATCATGACCGTCATTACCTCACGGCCATATCCCTGCTTTGCACCTCTTTGACCTTTGCCCCGGAATCGCTTCCCGGGGGCGGCTAAGTCGGTCAGCCTTCTCATCCGTTCCTTTTCCGCTGTAGAATTAACGACAACGGACGCACACGGACAGGTGTTCCACGAATCCGATCGCATTCCCATTAGCGTGTTGTCGTCTGTGTCCGTCGGCCCGTCCGTGCCTCCCCGTCTCTGCTTCTTTGTCCTTCTTACGCGCGCAGACCGCCTCTGGTCTTAATGTGCAGGGTCTGTCGGCTACCCGCCTTGTTCCGTACCTGCCCACCCATCTGCCGCATTCTTTGCTGATTTTTTCGATTTGCTGATTCGGCAAATCACTGATAGTGTCTCGACTAACAGTAACATCGGCGGTCTGCGTAGTAATAGAAACGAGTTAAACCACGGGACGTGAAGCACGGTCGTCAAGTAGTAGAACAGACTATAGAATAATCATGACACTCATTAATTATTTCTATAACATCTCACACAAGCTATCGAGCCACACGAAAAAAGCCTCGGTTCTACGGGTACACCCGGTACCGTTGTCCCAATTCTCATCAAACAAAATAGGTCTTAAACAATGGCCGATGGGCTCTAATGACTGCTACCACGGTTGCTAACTCAGACCTATAATCATATGCATCACCCCGGATGCCCGTTGATAGCGGTTTATTATCTATTACTCTAAGGAGATCTGGGACGACGCCGGCTCAATAGGACGCTGGAGGAGTAGGGAAGTGTGTCATCATCGGACCGAGGCCCAGGCACACACGGTTGCTACATTGCATTCGCACTGGGATAACTCAAGTGTAGATAGCTGTGAAGCCGTCGGTCTTACCGGTACACCGGCACAAAAAGCCATGGTTTGATTACTGTTAACTTGAGAGAGGCGGGCTCGTCGGAATAACAACCGTTGTGATAATCTTCCAATTCAACATGAATGGAAGGAGTGGAGTAGATTAGCAGGCGAAAAGTATTCACTTCAATCCACTCTTGATTCACATCATCATAGCCGTAATCTTCATAAGAGCTTAGTGTGGCTGGGCGAAGCACGCACGACAATATAAAATGTTGTAGCTCTGCAACCAGGTACGGTGTAGTATCGCATGGAGGGAGACCATAATCAATAGCGTAGTGATCTTGAATTTTGGTCTGGGTTGTAGAATTAGATAGTAAGAAAAATTTGGGGTAGAGTCATCGATGGTCGCGACCCGGAGGGAGATGCGGACGAGGAGAAGAAGATGGAACTGTGTAGCCTTGGCCTTAAATATTGTCTTTTCTCTCCATTATACACATCTAATTTGTCAAATACTTCTGGTTTCCAATTCTGACCAAACTAGTGTAGATATATTACAGGTCTCTCTTGAACAATAACAGCAAACTTCCAAACACAGTTCATGAGGGTTTTTGTCTTGTCTTCGAGAAGAACTCTAACACACAAACATCTGCGGAGTGGCACGGTTGAAGGCCATCTTTCTCAAGCAAAAGTAAGAGAACCTGCAGCGGATGGTCTATATAGTAATTAAACACAGGAAGATGTGGCCGATGAACACCGGCCTGGTATCCAAATGTAGGAATCGGCATTCTTGTGAACTGTGATAGTGACCTGTAGCAGACTAAGTCGTCGGAACGAATTAGCAAGACCTCTGACTGTGTCTACTGGGCGGGTGCTGTCACCCACGTTCCATAATCTTGATGATAGACCATTGAGTGAGATTCCTTACTGCGGCCAACGAGAGCATGGATATATAACTCTACTGTAGGATCTAACCTATCACGTCGTATTTGCGCAAGTACACGGTCTGCTACGTGGGACGGCTATAAACAATGGTGCGATGATTAGCAGAGAGAAATATAATAGTAGTTATGCATAGAGTCATGGAGAATGCGACAGGGACAGAGCAATGAATATCCGCCAAGCAATGACATCGTGAGCGCGAGTCGGGAGAGATTGTGGGACACTTGTGACGAAGAGAGGGTCCGCGTGGCTATTTGCCATAGAACCCTCCGAATGGCCAAGGATCTATGCCACCACTTCCCATAGCCCTCCGCCTCTACGCAGATTCGCGTGGTACGCTGAAAATATACTCGCGCCTTCGTCAGGCTGCAGGCACTTTTCTCTTCTCTTTTTCCCCTTTGTGTCACCAACACATTGTGACATGGTTTGTATGAACCATCACAGTACACACACTTTATCTTTTGAATCAATCATCTCTTCCCCGAATTATGGATTTCTTCCCGAATTCTTTGCAACCCATCTGTTAATCTGAATCTTACGAATTATGATCATCCAATATTCCAATCTTGATATTAAACCTATTCACCAACAATCCCAGCCAGCACAGTCATTCACCAAAGCTCCGATGACCAGTAGTTGTACAAAACATCCTCCAGATCGCCATATATCAAATAGATGTCCCCAATAAATAGGGCGATAATGGGGAAACAATTATGTATAAATCTCCCAATAAAAATCCAACATGTGCCTCCGAACGGAGACAACAAAAGAGCAAAGGATCATGATGCAGTGCGCTAGTGTGGGCGTACGATTTAGCGTGGGACCGCTCATAGGCTTGGGCGCACGAAAAATTTTTTAACGTGGCATAAGGGGTGTCTGATGGCTTTTTTGCGCACAAAAAAAAAATGCACTAGTGGATCATTTCGTAATGTATAAAATGGATAAAATACAACAAGGAAAAAATAGAACACTAATTTAGTAATAAAATATTGTAAAATGAGATACCAAGAAGGAACATTTATGGGATCATAATTCAAGCCAGCAGAAGATCACTTTTTGAAAAAGCCTATTTTTTAGTCCCTTATTAACCACAAGATGATACAAGATCACAAGTGGCAACTTTTTTGAAGGTCAGAATTCCTGTTTAATTCACGTGTGTGTGTCACTTGACCTCAGATTACATACAACTTAGTAGTGACTATGACCCCTTTTAATTGAAAATCAAATCCAAAATACTAACTTTACAACCTTGACCTCTCATGACTTTTGACCTTGGTTTGGTTGTGACTTTTGAAAACTCATTTACCTATGGGAGTTAACATGTCAATCTAATCTGCGGACCTAAGTGTGATTGCAACTGAGCACTAAACTTCCCAACCAGTCAAACTCTCAGGCTTACCCTTACTTTCCTATCCTAATCATAGATTCGGCTTCCTTGCTTATGCAATCCAGTTATTACACCCGCAGAAAAAAAAACATAATAAAAGTCTGACTCAAAGATTTTTGAAATATCATCGTTTTGGTGTAGTAATTAAAAATAGTCATCTAGAACTAAAGGATAATACCTAAAATGCTTAATTCCAAAGTTAGAGATGAATCGGTTTTTACATTTTCATGCAGGAGTAAACATTTATGCACAGTAAAACAGTGCCATAGGATACGGTGTATAACAAAATTTCGGATCCGGAATTTATAACAAAGGTGTGATTTTCGATATGAAAGCACTTCGATTTGAGCTAGTTATTTCACACAGTGATAAGTATATGGGCAAGCATTATGAATATGCAAAAAACATGGATTTATTTGGAAAATGAGTGAGCCTTAATCGGGAAATATCTGAGTCGGCCTTTAAAACAAAGACATCTTAAAAGTTCTTTGTAAATGCTTTATGATTTCCTCAAAGTGAGATTTTTTACCTAGAAAACGTTAGGTAGGTGGGCTTATGACCATCTAATTTACTTGAGATTCAGTTAGTAGTAAACGAACAATGTGACAATATTTTCTACTTTTATTTGTGTTGAGTAGACGGATGATATTACACCAGGGGCGGATCAGGAAGAATTTCAATAGAGGGGGTGCAGTCACTATTGTATTACCAAATTGTTTCAAGCAAACATAACATACAGGCAACATCTACCGTTCTAGTGCTTACAACGGCGTAAGTGCTGGGTGACCACAAAAAGTCATTCTTTAGATGACAGGGTGCCCAGAGCCACAGGCCGTGGTGGCGGCCAAGATTCATTCATAGCGCCAAAAACATGTCCCGAACGAGTCATGGGACGAGACCGAACAGTGACCGAGAATTTGAGTCACTGTGCGCGTTTTTAGAAATATTTGGGTAGAGTCATCGCTGGTCGCGCCCGAGGGAGATGCCCTGACGAGATGAAACTGTGTCGCCTTGGCCTTAAATCATCTGGTCTTACTCCCTCTCCATTATACACATCTATTCGTCCACTACTTCTGATTTCCAATTCTGACCAAACTAGTGTATATATATCCAGGTCCTGCTCTTGAACAATAACAGCACTTCAACACATTTTCCATGAGGGTTCTTTGTCTTGTCTTCGAAGAACTCTACAACACTCAAACATCTGTCTAGTGGACGGTAGAAGCCTCTTTCTGCAACATCAAAAGTAAGACGAACATGGAGCGGATGTTATAAGAGTAATTAAACCCGTGCCGAGAACCTGGATATCCAAAAGTAAATAGGGATAAGGCCAAGGAGACAAGACTGACGAGACAAGACAGACGCATGGCACCCCCCCCAAATCTTGAAGAAGAATTAGAGATTCATCGGCACGAGCCTGGAAAGACCTGAGAAAACGATGACAATGGTTCAAACCCGTGAGGCTATACACAGGCGAAAAGCAAATAGAATACATGCAAGGGAGCAGACACGACACAGGGACACACATTTCCCCCCAACATGCCTGGCGGTCAATTGTGGCCTTACAAAGGGGGAGCTAACCTGGCCAAGGAATAGCCCACTTAATACCCCGCAGTCCGAGGACGCGACAAACGGCCTGAGGCTCGCGGGGCAACCATGTAAGGGGATAATACACAATACTTATATCAACATCTCCGAATTCTGAATCTTCCGAATTCTGAACTTCAGAATTCTGAACTTCCGAACTTCCGAATTCTGATCCTCCACATTGCCAATCTTGAAAAATCTTCACAAACATCATCAGCCCGTCATCCACCAAGCTCCGTGAACCGTATTTGTACAAAACCTCCTCCAATTCAGTCATATAAATCATATTTCCCCAAAAATATGCGATAATGGGGAAAAATTATGTATAAATATCCCAAAAAATTCAACTGGTGCCCCGAACGACGACACAAAAAAGATGCAAAGGAATCATGGGTGCCAGTGGCGATAGTAATGGGCGTACCGATGCTAGCTTGGGACCGCTACTAGCATGGGCGCCCGAAATTTTTACGTGGCATAGGGTGTCTGAATGGCTTGTTTGAGCACAAAAAATGCGACTAGTTGGATCATTTCGTAATGGATAAAATGGATAAAATACAACATCAGGAAATATACACTCATTTAGTAATAAAATATGTACAATGAGATACAAGAAGAAATTTAGCTGGCAGAATTCAGCCAGCAGAAATCACTTTTTGAAAATGCTAGTTTTTTAGTCCATTCTAACACAAGATGATACACAGATCACAAGTGGCCTTTTTTCATGTCCATTTAATGTTTATATTCCGACTGTGTGTGTGTCACTGCCTCAGATTACATACAACCTTAGTCTGTGCCTATGCCCCTTTAAAATTGAAATCACCTCCCAAAACTACTAACTTACAACTTGACCTCTCTGACCGTTGACCTTGGTGTGACGTTTGAACGCATTTACATATGGGGTTACCATGTCCATCTAATCTTGACCTAAGTGTGATGTGCAACTGAGACTACACTTCCCAACCAGTCAAACTCTAGGCTTACCTTACTTTCCTCATCTAATTTCATAGATTCCTGCTTCCTTGCTTATGCATCAGTTATTACCCTGCAGAAAATAAACATATAAAAGTCTGACTCAAAGATTTTGAAATATATCGTTTTGGTGTGTATTAAAAATAGTCATCCTAGAACTAAGATAATTACCTAAATGCTTAATTCACAAAGTTAGAGATGATCGGATTTTCATTTTCATGCCGTAAACATTTAATGCACAGTAACAGTGCCATAGGAACCGTTAATAACAAAATTTCCGGAATCCGGATTTTATAACAAAGTGTTGATTTTCTAGATAAAGACTTCGATTAGAGCTTAGTTTATTTCACACAGTGATAAGTATATGGGCAAGCATTATGAATATGCAAAAAACATGATTTATTTGGAAAATGAGTGCGCCTTCATCGGGAAATCTCTGAGTCGGCCTTTAAACAAAGACATCTTAAAAGTTCATTTTGTAAATGCTTTTGATTTCCTCAAAGTGAGATTTTTTTACCCTTAGAAACCTTTAGGTAGGTGGCTTATGACCATATAATCTTACTTGCAGATTCAGTTAGTAGTAAAAGAAAATTTGAAATATTTTCTACTTTTATTTTGTGTTGAGTAGACCGGATGATAATTACAACCAGGGGCGGATCCAGGACTTCGCAATAGGAGGGGGTTTATAGAGGGGGCTTGTCAGTCCTATTGTATACCAAAATTGTTTTCAAGCAAACTTAACATACAGGCAACATACTGTTCTAGTGCGCACAACGGCCGTCCCGGTCAGGTGGGGTGACCACAAAAAGTTCATTCTTTAGATTACAGGGTGGCCCGAGCCCAGGCGGTGGTGGCGGCCAAAGCTTCATTCATAGAGCAAAAAAACTTCCGAACGAGTCATTGGACGAGCCATCTGAGCCTGAACAGTGACCGGAATTGAAGTCACTGTGCGCGTTTATAAATAGATCAGTGAGGTGGCGAGTGGGAATTCCCGTACGGAGCCGCGGCCTTTAAATTGCCTTGCTTTAATCGGTGGTGAATAATTGTGCTGCAAAAAAAATATCATCAAATCGTTTTTTAAAGACCGGACATGAGAGGTTTGCTACATGCAGGTCAAAGAATCATTCACGGTGGTGCAGGGCTACCCTGGGGGGCGGCTACCTGGTACCGGGCTTGGTACATGGTCCGCAGCAATAAATAGCGATGACCCTGCGAGTGAACATGAGGTCAAGCAAGCTCGTTCAAAATGGATCCAGTATGTACCGTTATTCATACCAACAAAATACTTAGGATGGAGGGATTTCATCAACTCCAACGGATTTTGAGTGGAAAAATATTGAATCAAAAATATTTGACTTTGAATATTGTCTTCAGTTTAGTGATTACGTGCTTACTAAAACTATGGGAACGGCAAAAAACGGGACGCTATCTTGCCAGCCCCCATCCTGCGAGCCCTGATGTGCAGCAAAAAGTAATTTTTTCTAGATCTGCAGGGCACCTGGCGCCTTGTGATCTGCAAAAAATAGGGGTTGCCGGGTGCCCTCCAAATCCGACCCCCATTACAACATAGTAAGTAGCCTATAGGAGCTTCCAGGGAGAACTGTGGAATAAACATTTGTTCCAAACACTGAAAACCAACATCTGAATCAAATGAAATGAACTTACTTGCAAGAGAAGCTCAAAATCTTGAAATGCACCATTAACTAAACATTTGTGAAACTCCTAAATAACCAATTTATGCAATGAATTTAACTTTGAAGTACGATAATAACTTGTTTGGACACACTGGCTGATATCCCCTAGCAATTCACACATATTTCCAGACGCCTATGTAGTGTTAAGATGATTCAACCAACCACATGAGATCATTAGGGTTAACTTGCAAGACCTCTCTCTTTATTACACAAGTTTTTTTTATTTTACATATAAAAAGGTTTGTGCTAGATTTAAATTGCTTGGATCATCTCAAATTCCATACCCCTCAAATTACTTTAAGCATTCTACCCAGGGTTTGATTTGATTCTTTTAGACAAGAGACAGGCCTCAAATCATTTTTCCAACAGCTTGCCCGATTGGGTAACCCCAGGTTAAATAGTACTTGCCCCAACCTTGCCCGAACTTGCCCTACTTAAAAATATCTACGCAAATATCTCAAATTTAGTGTTGTAAAAGCATGTTAATTATGAACATTTATATACTTAAAATATACTGAGTCTCAGGCCATGACAAATCGACTGCCCGATAGCCCAGGACTAGTAGAATTTTTTTTGGGCAAGTAAAACTTTGGGTAGTCGTGCCCGTTCAGGCAAGTCCAAATATCAGCTAATGGTTTATGGTTTACTGACTTTACTCCCACACAGTCACTATATTAATCAGAAAAAATTACTACACCATATTCCTTTACAAGTTTTACTTTTACCGTTTCATGAATAAAGGAACGACAAAAATTAAATTAATCTTACACAACGTCGACAGACCAGCTGGGAATGTCCCCTTTGCACCATTTCCACAAAGCTCAAGGTGATGTTTGATCGATATTGCTTCCCCAGTCCAGCCTCCCAGGTCAACGATCTTGGCCTGCCACATATTATTTCGCAGTCTTAAATTTTTGTGACAAAGTTGATGCCGTATCGAATGGTTTGTTTTAACGCACATTGTTGCTAAGCAAGTTTTTGCCAAAAGCCCGGATGTCCGCTTCTGGCTATAATTCTACTACTACTAATAATAATATGGTAATGAAATAACAATAATTCTAATAATAATGATGTTGATGAAAATATGGAAAATTGTTGCCTATAATCTGTGATCCCAGCCGATAATTCCCTACCCGATCTCTTAAAACTACGAATAAAAGACCCCAAATATGCTGCAAGAGTGTCAATCATATCAGCACATGTGACAACTCTCTCTAAGCAATTGTTTAGCCCTTTTTATGTTCTTTCCCGATTGAGTATTTACAATAAAGCAACTACCTTACCCCATTAATTAAATGGATCAATCCAAACATTTGCAGTAAACAACAGTTCCATTCATATGTTAAGGCCTAAAAAAAAATTGTTTGATTGGCGTAACCCGACCGACCCTATTTTTACCGCCGACCCTAAATATTTTTATTTTTTTGTGTACAAAAAAAAAGTTTTTCATCATGTTTTACTGATATATGGTCATGAAAACGCTGAAATGCAAAAACAGGAATTTAATGACGTCATACTTCGGTACTCTAAAGGATTGCAGGACATTCAAAATGACAAATAAAAAGATGTGTTACAGAAAAAGTGAAGATGTGCCATATGTGAAACAAACAAAAAAATCCGACCTACCTACCCTATTTTTTTTTCTATGTTACGCCAATCAAACAATTTTTTTAGGCCTAATTGGGGGGGGGGCTGACAATTGCAAGTAAACAAGAATATTAAAACAACGGTAATTAAGTCCGGATTATTTTATAAAAAATCATTTAAGAATAACAAACCTAGATTTGAAGTCAAAATAAATCATCACATGTTTTAATTGCTAAAATAAATGGTGATCGCAATAATGGCCGTCTGCATACAGCTGCATTCGCACGTGGCCTGGCGGCGAAATTTGATACAATAAAAGCTAAATAAACAATGATTTAGAATCTTAACTGGTATTGCAAATTTGCGATCAGAAATTACACGTGGGTGATCAATTTATCAAGTTTATACGTGTGGTCATGAGCTGAAATGTCCTAAAAGTTCAGTATAGTTCAAAACTACCTTATGGAATTTACCGTTCTTGGGGAATTTCCCGTTCGTTCGCAATCAGCTGAGAGGTGAACCTCGTGGTGAAGATACAGTTGTACAGTTCAGCTCATCGCTCATGCAGGATATGGACCAGCTAATATCTTGGCAAATCATGGATTTCTCCTACTGTATTGCGCATTTTATGGATGATAGGATCACAAACTGGATTATTCTTGCAGATCGCGGATTCTCCAGGGCCCTACACGAATGACACTATGACCTAGTTTTGCGCACCTGCTCGCACGTGTTTTGCTACACTGTTGCTATTAAGGGGAGGGTGGGGGGTAACCAAACATTTTTAGTAAAGCCAAAATTGCCCCTGCACTGAGGGCCAAGTTTGAGGCATTTCAAAGTTATAAGCCGAGTGTTATTGGTCATGATTTTGATGAAGTATTTAAAGAGTATTTTTCCAAATTATGAGGTCAAATCCTGCATGGAAGGGAATTTTTCCCTCTGAAAAAAAAAGAAATTTGGATCAGATGGGGGAATTGCCAACTTTTGGCTAGAAGGGGAACAATCCCACACCTTGCTACTACCACCCTCTGCCCTAGATAAAAATTCTTCCTGACAAATACTCACTGATATTGTAGGAGTCTGAGACAAACAACTGGTTCTTTTACTTGAAACCCAAGTCTTTGAGGTACACAATAATACAGGATATGGATGCTTGGTGCCCTGAAAACAAGGCAATATTGGTTGCATATCAAATCAATGTTATACAGGGCAAATAGTTTCTTTTCTGAGAAGATCAAGCTTTAACAAGTCACCTTCATTTGATGAAAAGAATGGTGTTTAGCAATGCATAACAAATATTCTATATTGAACAAAGATAAAACCTGCAGCCTGTGTTTTACAATAGTTTGATGCCAACTAAGTTTGACCTGGGCACCAGTGTTATAGGTTTTTATAGTTGTTGCAGATTTGAGATGCTATTTATATTTATAGTAAAAAATGCATGGTATTGTATTTCATTTATTTAACACAATAGTTTAGTGAATAGTCCAGAAAAATTATGGCTAGAATTAATTATTACTTCAAAAATTACAGATATAAAAAAAATAAGAAGACTAAAAGAAATCAAACTTGCTTTTGAAACTTGGAAAAGAAGTTTCTCCTTCACATGAACCAAGTTTCAATAAGCTGGTTGCATAAAACTGATGTTATAGTGGTGTTTTTTTTCTTGGAATCCATAATAATGTTGATTTATAATGCCCATCTAGCCACCCTACGGGGTGCTAAAGGCACAATTGCTAATTATTACGCTGCCATCAGGAAATCATCACAATCATTTCATTTATCTAGGTGCCAGATGGCTAGGTGTACAACCCTATCAACCCTTAGATACACAATTAACACTTGGGTCAACAAGGCAATTGACCGAGGACAAACACGTTGGCCACAGCAGGGGCTGAAACTGATGACTTCAATGGTTTAACAGTCACAAGTCCTGCACTTTTTGCCACTGAGCCACAAATGCTCTTAACAGCCGATAATCCTACCTTATGGTGAGCACTTGTAATCATATCTCAATTAATTTCATTTAATTTTGCCTGCCCTCCTGGGAAAGCTGAAATTCCAATGCTATAGATATTTAAAAAGCTATGTTATTTGAATTTAATGAAAGAATTAGTAGTCAATAGAGCCAAATTTTAATTGTACAAGTACCTTATTGATTGTAGTGGGTAGTAACCTAGACAAAGTGGAAGCCCTTCCAATGTACAGAAAGTGATTTAAGTATGAAGTGTCCACTCCCTGAAATCAGCAAATGCAATTAATATGGAATTAGGCATGGTACTGTGTTTTTCATACAACTAAGGGAAGACCAAATCATATTACTTTCCCAGAGATAATTTCATATCGGTTCACATGATTCATATTAGGTCATTGCAAAGTCAGTACAATCAACCAAGATATGATGGGTTCTTCATAAGAGCCTGCAACCAGGGCTCTGACAGTACCATTTTGCTAGTTTCGACATCTCAGACAATTTTAATCTGTATGCTTCAGGTCTTTGACTTTGAAATAAACAGCCTATGCAATATATCACTCAAATATTTAAATTTCTAATTGAGTAATAAAGCTTTGTAATTATAAAACTTAAACAAATATGCTGCTTCTATTTGAGTCAATTTTTTTTTAAGTTTTACAATTACAAACCAGATTAGTCGCATATTAATGGATAATTTTTTCCATTATTTCATAAAATATTGAACAAAAAGCAAACTCACCTTTGCTAAAACAGGAACTCTTGAAATATTATCAACTGATGTCAACTCGAAGAAGAAAAAAGGTGTGCTCCTAACTCTGTTCAGGAGTAAATAAAAATGTGTTCATGAAAAAATTTGGTTTACTGACAGGTTTATAAAAAAAATCATACCCAATTTGAGGTGAACAAGATTTGATAATCTTTTGTGTTTTGGTTAATTTTTTTTTCAAATAAAAGTTTTTGCAAGAAAGCAGTTGCATTTTTTTTGTGTGTCATAAATTTGTGGGTTACATGGGTATTCCTGAGATTGAATAATACCAATGTGTATACTAATATTCCAGAGGTCTCAGGTTTGATTTTTGTTATATCTAGACGTTTAAAGATGTGCAACCAGGGGTTAACACATTCTCGGGACCCGTGCTAGGCAATTTCCTGGGCCTCTCACACCAAGGATTTTAGCGGTAAAGATTGGTCTGTAGTGACCTCCTGCCAGCACACTTGTGTGGGCAGACCAGCCAATATCGGGTTAGAGTTCATTGAAAAACAGCCTAGAGGCGAAACATTATGTCCAGAAATCAAGGGAAGGTTCCAGCCAGAATTGCCTATATCTTGCTAGCTGTTAGCAATGGTTCAGCTTCACTCCGCTAAAACAATGAAACCACTGGAACAAATAGCCCAAAGTCCCAGGAAAGTGTTAAGAACAAACAATGATGATTAAACTCACCTGTATATTGGACTCTTTGCTGTTACTGTACCATTCAAAGTTAAATGGGATGACATCTCTTTAGTAACACCCTCTTCACTGCTAAAAAAATGGAAAACAAGTTAACAGGATGGAAGTGAAGTAATCTTACTCTTGGTGCAAGGTACTTACATGTAAAGGCAATGTGCATTTCAATAAATAATAAAACTCCAGATAATTTCTCTTTTTACTTGATGTAATCCCCCTTTGCAAATGGCATGCTCAGGTTACCTGCGGTCTTCAAGAAGCTGTTGAGCATCTTCAACCTCCAAGACATCCTGTGGTAGGATCTGATCCTCCTTCCAATCTGGCCATCCTGTGATGCCAGCAAGGTCATTACTCAAAGGAACTAGGAGAGGTTGACAATGGTGGCAAACTTCAATGTAGCTGGTAACTTTCTTGTCTGTAAAAAACAAAGTAATTATTATATGAATTGCAGCAAGGCAGTGTTAGTAGAACATCATCCAGTTGGTTGCAAGTTGCACCCTCTGGGCAAAATTAAAGTTTTTGGGCAAATTAAAGTAAATTCAGCAATTTCAAATCTATAGCAAAACAGAGAAATAGACAGCCCACCAGAGGAGGATTAAAGACTTGACCTCACACTATCCTTGTTAATTTATTACACCATGTAGTCCAATGAGTGACTAGTCTCTGTACACAAGTAAAAATACCTTGCAAAAAATTGACTTACCCAAGATATAATTCCAGCAGTACACAATATGAAGTTGCCTGAGTGAGTTCATGTCACAATTCAATATCTGCAATACAATGACATAATGAAAGAATTTCAAAGATATTGCTAAAGCTTACTTACAGAATAATTAAATCTTTAGTGATTAACATTTTGTGAAAATGTAATCTGCATTAGAAGCAGAATCACAAGGGAAATGAGACTATAAAAAAAATAATATAATACAAACAAGCAAATATCACTAGAACTGAAATTAAACAATTCATATGAATGACACATTTCTTGACAAAACTTTCCTCTTACTATTCACCATCAAAGTGTAGTCTGTAATTTGATTTATCACTATATATCAACTGGATCTCAATGCTATAGTCAAGGACAGAATTAGCCAACCAATTGCGCGTATGTCAAGGTTTGTCAATCAGCGCGGTGCGGACTGTGATTGGTTTGAATGTGTAGTATGGGCGGGGCATGTTCGAACAAAACATGATTTAAAATGTCAAAACATTCCCTTTTTGAGTCGGGTTTTTGATGCACGGATACAATAATTCACGTAAGTAAACTTTCTGTTTCAATAAGCTTTAAATGTTCACGGATTATTCTTCCCGGTCGACATTTCTTCTGCACCGTCAAATTACGTCAGACACACAATTGGTCGCCTTATTCTGTCCCTGACTATAAGTCCATCCCAAAAGCCAGCGTGAACCAGTTACAAGGGATGTAACCACTTCACTGGCAAATTGGCAGAAATCTCAGAGAAGGAAAGACTTCTTGTTCTTTTCCCTCACATTCCAAGTTTGGCCAATTAGCTGCCCACACATTCCGTCAACTTTTAATAATTGAAATGCCATGCTGTAGTGAAATTTTGATGAAGCTATTTCTGCACAACTTATTAATTTGCATATCTAACCACAGCACACATCTGTTTTGTAATGCCTAAAACATATCATACTTGGTCCTGTCAGAAGTAAAGATTGATAGCTTTATGCAGTGTTACATGTGCGCATCATGGTTAAGTAAGTAGGAGGTATAGTCAGCGTGAATGATACGATGCAAACTTGGTAGAAACCAAAGTTTTAAATCTGGTTTTGTCCCCGCTAACGGGTGGCCAGATTCACAGCAATACTGCTGCGTGAGGAGTAATTAGAGCAAAAGAAAATTGACCGGATACCCTTCCTGACGTCAATGTGCTAGATGGTCGCCATTAGCTTTCCAGAGCCGATGCCCTTGTAGGTAAATCTTCTTTTTAGTTTTTCCAGGGTAAGCAGCTACCCTCCTTATCGGATTTCCTTAGAAACCCGATGGGAGTGACGGTTTAGCCGCCAACAAGCGGCTGCATAAACGTGATGACATCACACCTTACTTCTGACGCAACAAAGTTTACGTACAAACAGTCACCTAATTCTGTCCTTGACATTGAACCTTCTTGATGCACTGAAATTTATATGTACACATTTCCCACATACCCGTGTAGGTAGACACAAGACATGTATGTACATGTCTTGTGTACATGTGCATTAATGATTCGTACCTGGCATGGCATAGCTCCCGTATGATCTTTCAAATACAGCTGCCCAGTTTTGTCACCTTCTTCCGACACATTAGCTAAATAACAAATCAGCACTTCTGTCAATGGTTTCAAACCTGTCATGTAAAAAATACATGTACAATAGCCATTATTTTGAAATACTTTCATTAAAGGTATGTTGATCAAGAATTAACAAGAGT